>CAJHNH020004445.1:435000-712500 GCA_905116865.2 Candidula unifasciata
ACTCCCAAGGGATAACCATTATATATCCATATACTGCTCACAAGACTGCCTGTCAGAACTTTCCTCCTTTACCAGCTAACTGCTCACCGAGGCTAAGGGCCTGGTCTGCTCTGCTCCAACATTAAGTGTTAAGGTTAGATTTCTGTTTTCTAGGAGAAGGCTAGCGCATCCTCCCCAATGCACTGCTCTGCAGGACTACAGATATATGTTTGTTAACTGTTTTTACATAACCTTCAGTACAGATCAATGCGCAGTCTTTAGCGTATACAAGACAAGTACTGCTAGCCCTGCCCCCTAGAACTGCCCCAAAAAAGGGAACAATTCCAAGGAACCCACAGAATGCTCACCTGTTGTGCATTGGAAAGCGATGGGATTTTGACAGGCAACAGAGCGACTCTTCCACCTTCACAGATCTGTCCATGTCTTCCACTACCCCACATCCAGGTCTGGCACCTGTCATAGAACCAACAAAGTACAGTTAGTTCATGTATCAACTACAGCACTAACCAACAAAATACTGTTCATCTATCAACTCAGTCCCCCCCCCCCCCCCCCCCCCCAAAAAAAAAATACCAACAAAATATTGTTTATATATCAACAATTAAATCATCAAAATATTGTTCATGATCAATTATAGAATCAAAGGAATATTGACAAAAACTATCATATCTGATTAATTTAAAACAATATTCTGTCTAAAAAATCTGATTTAACAGTTAGTGTCACCAATTAGTTATTTATAACCAGTGCATATCAAGTTTAAATGAAACTGTGCTTTGGTGTCAATGTACATGGGTATCTTTAATAGTGTACAAGCCTCCTGACACTGACAATTTAAAAAGGATCTTAACACAGTGCATACATTAAAAATATTAGCAAGGATTTAAAATTGTTTAAACCAAAGCCATATCTGCTTTTATAATATCATGTGGGTAAGTTTCACCTGAAATGTGGCTGTGTCTTATCCCCTCAATTACCAACTGCTCAGGGGCTAGAAACAGGCACACAATTTGCACTTGTCCCTTGAACATGCCACTTAGGCATCTTACATATTTAGGTTCAGGCTTTTATTTTCTGCAACTGAATGCAATGAGCCATAGGGTCACTTTTATGATAAAAATTTCATGAGACTGTTAATCCTTGGTTGAGCTGGTCAGAAAAATCTGGCTACTACTGTGGACATATTCATGGCATTGTGGTGCTGGGGTGTCTGTGGATTACCTACCTCCCCGGGCAGCAGCTAGAAATGCCCTGTACCAGTTCTAAAGGAAATATGGGTTGTGTTTCTGCCTTTCCCTTTAACACGTAGCTAAGGTGGGGCTCACAGTGTGCTCATTCCCCGCCACCAGATTGCCTGCAGGTTTCGCTGAGCTCTTCATGTCTCTAAGCATGGCCTAAGCATGAGTAGTTGGGGCAACTGGATCGTCACGTCCTGAGTCCCTGTGCCTTCACGATAATTTCCGGTATTCAGGGGGGTTAGCATACTTGTTTCCATTCCTAAGACTGTTCAGCACACCTCTGGCTCCTTCCCTCCCACAGGGGGCAGTACGGTGTGGTGCACCGGGTTTATTATCGAGGTTTGCTCCTCTAGATCCATTGTGTTTTGCCTGGGGATTCGCACCCCCAGTTACCGGGACTACCTCGGGGAGGCTGTGACTCTTCGCCACGCACAATGGTCTTGAGGTAAGAGAGGTTTTGCTAGGTCAAGAGGCTGACACCACAATGGACGCTCCTTTCGTGAACAGATATTCACTAGACCTAGGGTGAAGTAAGGGGGGGAACCCACTACCCACAACACCAACACTTCTTACCCCCTGCCTCTCGAGGCTCAGTCCCACTACTGTGGACAAACTGTTAGAATTTTTGTGTCCTAAGTAAGTACAACTAACTACATGTTGTAGGTTTATTTGATGGTACACACCTGCCACATGTCTGCCAGTCTTCGGGTTGTTGTGTTGCCCAAGACATGATCTGGCCATCCATGGTTAGGTCCCATTGTTTGTTGTCCTATGATCATCAGACAGTTACATAAGCCATTTTACTACTGTATCTATAAATGTGCACATGCACACACATGCATGTGCACATACACACACAGACGTACACAAACACTGGCTTACGTGAACACGTCAACCATGTCATTCAAACACTGAAGCAAACACCATCAGTTTGTGGACTGCCTTATATATAATGCTTATTTACTCGATGGTTTGATGTCTTTTGCTTTGTTGCTCATCTAGTGTCATCTCTTTCTGTTTTGTGTGCAGACACCATAGATAATGATACATATGTACATAATGCATACACACACCCACACACACATATATACAGACTGAGAGACAGACAAAGAAAACAAAGAGAAAAGAGAATGAGGTAGACAAGGTGAGAAAGAGAAAGACAGACAGGCAGAAGCCAAGGATGAGATGAAGACAGATTGAAAAAAAAAAGAGTATGCATGTGTGCATGCAAGAGACAGAGAATGGGACAGAGACGGAGACAGAGAATGGGACAGAGATGGAGACAGAGAATGGGACAGAGATGGAGACAGAGAATGGGACAGAGACGGAGACAGAGAATGGGACAGAGACGGAGACAGAGAGAATGGGACAGAGACGGAGACAGAGAATGGGACAGAGACGGAGACAGAGAAAATGGGACACAGAAGGAGACAGAGAATGGGACAGAGAATGGGACAGAGACGGTGACAGAGAATGGGACAGAGACGGAGACAGAGAGAATGGGACAGAGACGGAGACAGAGAGAATGGGACAGAGAATGGGACAGAGACGGAGACAGAGAATGGGACAGAGACGGAGACAGAGAATGGGACAGAGACGGAGACAGAGAATGGGACAGAGACGGAGACAGAGAATGGGACAGAGACGGAGACAGAGAATGGGACAGAGACGGAGACAGAGAGCATGAAAGAAAGGGAGACGGAGACTAGCACCATTTCTGCAAAACATGTAGTGGTCTCAAATAGGATCTTTTACTCAATTCTTTATGTCATGTTATGTTACATATATATAACAAATATCATCTAGCAGGTCCTTTGCAGAACGTCGCTCTTATCCCAGTCTGCCCGAAAGAAACTCGGTCTGGCGCCTGTTCTCCCGCCTCATGTACTCACATAGGGATGTGAGCCGTGGACTGTCTCTCAGTCCTTAAGAAAGAGAATAGGGGCTTTTGAGCTGAAATGCTATAGAAAGATTCTCAGAATATCTTGGACAAAGAAGAGGAGAAATACTGACATCTTGAAAGATCTGAACATCAAGGAAGATTGGCTAATAAACAGCATCCTGTCTCGGAAGCTGAAATATTTTGGTAAAATCAAGCGCCACGACGGATTGAAAAAAAATATAGCAGAAGGCATGGTACCAGGAAGGAGGGGCAGGGGCCGACCGACACGAAGATGGGCACAGGAAATAAGTGACTCCTTGAGTATAAAAGTACATGAGGCAGGAGAACTGGCGAGAGGCTGAGTTTCTTTCAGACAGACCGTGATGAGAGCGACGTTTTGCAAAGGACCTGCTACACAATGATGATGATGACCAGGGTCTTCTGACTGGTAATCTACCTCACAAACAACTCACCAGTTCTCCCGCCTCATAACAAATATACAATACAAAAATGATAGAAGGCACTGAACGTGTTAAAGGAAAGGCAGCCTGGGACACACAAAAACACAGAAGTACATACATATGCTTGTGCCTGGAGATCCGGGTCTATCTTCTCTTTGTTGAGCAGCTTGAAAGTTTGTGGGAAGGGAAGCCTGTACAGCAAGGCATCAGCAGATTTGATGGCACATGAGTAGATCAACAACCACTGCCACTCCTTGACAATATGCTCCAGGTCTGCAACAGTGACATGACAGGATGCAGCAGTCAGTTCTTCATGAGACAACAATGTGTGCTGCTGTTTTGGTTAGATCTATAGATCTATTAAAAACAAAAGAGGAACCAATTTTGATCTTGCTCAACCTGCCTTCTAGTGAGCTTCAGTTAAAACTGTGATGTTTGTGACATGCTCTTGGGTTTGTTTTCATCTCCTTGCTATTCTTGTCTTTTATGTAATCCGTTTGCTGATTTCTATTTTGTTCTGAGGGCTTTAGTCTGAATCAGGACTGTATCTAGGTATGATCCTTTTGCGATGTCTGTCTTTTGCTGTCTGTGCTGTCACCAAGTACTCTGGTCCTAAGAAGGATTAGTCCTCTGCTGCTGTATGGAGTGTAACTAATTATTACAGCAGGTAGGTCTGAAAAGCATGTAAGAAGTCTTGGAAGATGGGGAAGCTTTCTAGAAAGTGATTCAACTGTCTTCAGAGAGGCGATCAGCTGGGGAGATAGGGTAATAGTGTCTTAAGGTGGGGGTAATACTGTATCTGCAGGGAAGAGGGTGGTTCTCTTTCTAAAGATTTAGAGGAGATGAGACTATCTCTATAGAGGAGATGAGACTATCTCTGCTTGTGGATTGTCTCTGAATGGGTGAGGGGAGGCTGGGACAATCTGTGAGATGTGATGGGGTTTCTCTGGGTGGGTGGTTCAACTCTGATCACTGGTGAGGGGTCAGACAGTCTCTGAGGGCTGTGGAACTGTCCTCACGATGTGGTTGGTATGCTATTTCTAATGGGTAGGGACAGATTATTTTTCCTAGGGTCTGAGACTCTGCCCTAAAGAAGTTGGTAAATTCACACATCATTTGTTTTAAGCAAGTCTACATATGTGTGTATATAAATGCAAAGGTAAATGATATCAACAGAGCTGCATCTAGCTACAAACTAAAACACAATTCTCTGTAAGATGTCTACATGTACCTGTAGATGGTGTTCTGTGAGGCAAGGGTAGTGGGGAGAAACACAGAGCTGAATCCAGCTGTAAACTAACAGCCATGGATGTCAGGCACTGCAGATACTGGCTGTTCTGGAGCTGGTCTCCTGCTGTCACTTGGCTCTGTGACAAGGAAACAAACTGACCATTACTCCCATTATCTGGTAGTCCAACACAAGAATAACACTGATGGTAGTAACTGCTAAACTGGTTCACAGATACTATAGTATTTGAAGAAGAAAAAACCCATAGATATACAAAAGCTCATTTTTATTAGTTGACAGGAAAGCCCATACACCCAAAAACTATCACCAATCTATATGCAAAATAAATGTCCATTGATTAGTGAACTCTAAGACATTCTTGTGTGCAATTGCAACAATTTAATTAGTTGACAGGAAAGCCCATACACCCAAAAACTATCATCAATCTAAATGCAAAATAAATGTCCATTGATTAGTGAACTCTAAGGCATTCTTGTGTGCAATTGCAACAATTTAATTAGTTGAATTACACAGATTTTCAAATGTCAAAATTATGTTTTTTTTTAACAGCAGTTAGTGTTTTTTTTTTTTTTAAGTAGCAGAATTGTGTTATACTATCTGACTTCTTGTCAATTTTACTGTAGGTTAAAAAAACAAACACATAATATGGATATGTTATGCACAAAGTCTTTCTCAGTGAGACAAACCTTTGGAAACTAATGGGTATTGTGGATATGCAGCAATGTGTGGCAATGAAAGGGCAGTTTGGCTGGCTTATGGAGGACTTAAGTTAGGCCTTTCGCAAATGGAGATAGGCGAGGAGTGACCAGGGGAAGGGGAGGAGTGACCAAGGGAAGGGGAGGAGTGACCAGGGGAAGGCGAGGAGTGACCAGGGGAAGGCGAGGAGTGTCAGGGGAAGGGGAGGAGTGACCAGGGGAAGGGGAGGAGTGACCAGGGGAAGGCGAGGAGTGACCAGGGGAAGGCGAGGAGTGACCAGGGGAAGCGGAGGAGTGACCAGGGGAAGGCGAGGAGTGACCAGGGGAAGGGGAGGAGTGACCAGGGGAAGGTGAGGAGTGACCAGGGGATCTAGCTGACCTCAATCCTCAAGGGAAAGGTGAGACGGATATAAAATCAGACTGTTACTGGTGCCATCAGAATTGGAACTCTGCTCTTGCTGCTGAAGACGGGGACTGAGCGCTTATTGGAATGTCCTGAGTGTTGTGATGTCAATTCTACATTTATTCAAATAGAGGCAGCCTAAACAGTGCAATGTGAGTAGGGAAAGATTTCTGTGTACTGATACATCATGCAGCAAGACAGCAAAGTGGAGATGAAAAGAATATACAACACAAGGTGGAACTAGAGTTAAATGTCAATTGTTTTGACACATCATATGTGTCTCCAACCACAATGCACAGGGGCAGCCAGCATCCATACATTTTCCTATCTGCAGAAAGAAAGGGAACACTTATGCTTGTGAGTCAAGTGTAATGACATTGTTAATCCCGCCTTCGTGCTAACTGGCTGACAACTCTGACAGAAAGTTCTAGACTTAAGTCTTGCTCCAGAATCTGAGTTTTGCATGTACATCCATTTTACATATCTGGCTTATTTGTGTGCAGCCTACTGCTTCTTTGACTCTCAGGCAAATGCACTCCGACTTGGGACGGGAACTTCCCTAATCAGTTAACTCTTACACTATGCTTGTTGGGAGGCAGTGGATCTATTGTTCCCCCCCCCCCCTCCCACCCTACAATGGGGCCCTGCAACCCACACAGAAAGTCTGTTAATGAAAAAAATAAAAACATCGTGTGGGTTTACATTACCAGTGCCACTAGTGCATCTAAAAAGATGAATATCCTACCTCCCCCCAATGGCAGAATGACCTGTTTGTGTAGACAGAAGGAGAGCGTGTAACACAGAGCTCGACACTGACCTTCTCATGCTGATACTGTTCCAGCAACATGGAGGGAAGTCTCTGCAGAAGGCTACAGAAGCACTTTGCCTGACTCAGCCCCATGATGCCCTGCTGCTTCAGTGACTTGCGTGCCAGTGCCATTACTCGATTTGTGTGGTAGAGCTCAGTGTTGTAGTTCAGTATTACCACATCCTGAACATACGACAAAAATATATAATTTATACCTTCACTGTGTTATCATCATCTACATAACTGTTATCTTTAAAAATACTGGTCATATAAAGTCATAACTGTTACTACTAGTGCTGATCTGTGACAAACAAATTTAATGCCATCTATATGTTTGAAAGACAACCTCTCACAAACATCATATAGAGGTTAGTTAGAGCCATGATGTGGACAGGAAAAACAAACAGATGACAATGTGATTTTTTTTTTAAGTTTTGAAAAATTAGGTAATTTTAATGAATCCCTTACCTTACATCTGCTGAAGGAAGCATTAATCACGTACCTTACATCTGCTGTAGGAAGCAATAATCTCTTACCTTACATCTGCTGAAGGAAGCAATAATCCCTTACCTTATATCTGCTGTAGGAAGCAATAATCCCTTACCTTACATCTGCTGTAGGAAGCAATAATCCCTTACCTTACATCTGCTGAAGGAAGCAATAATCCCTTACCTTACATCTGCTGAAGGAAGCAATAATCCCTTACCTTATATCTGCTGAAGGAAGCAATAATCCCTTACCTTACATCTGCTGTAGGAAGCAATAATCCCTTACCTTACATCTGCTGTAGAAAGCATAAATCCCTTACATCTGCTGGTGGAAGCATTAATCCCTTACCTTACATCTGCTGTAGGAAGCATTAATCCCTTACCTTACATCTGCTGTAGGAAGCAATAATCCCTTACATCTGCTGGTGGAAGCATTAATCCCTTACCTTACATCTGCTGTAGGAAGCATTAATCCCTTACCTTACATCTGCTGTAGGAAGCATTAGTCCCCTACCTTACATCTGCTCTAGGAAGGATTAATCCCTTACCTTACATCTGCTGTAGGAAGCAATAATCCCTTACCTTACATCTGCTGTAGGAAGCATTAATCCCTTACCTTACATCTGCTGTAGGAAGCATTATTCCCTTACCTTACATCTGATGTAGGAAGCATTAATCCCTTACCTTACATCTGCTGAAGGAAGCATTAATCCCTTACCTTACATCTGCTGATGGAAGCAATAATCA
Organism: Candidula unifasciata; assembly: GCA_905116865.2. Lineage (NCBI taxonomy): Eukaryota > Metazoa > Mollusca > Gastropoda > Stylommatophora > Geomitridae > Candidula > Candidula unifasciata. Next base: position 442,972 of record CAJHNH020004445.1, read on the forward strand.
CGTACCTTACATCTGCTAAAGGAAGCAATAATCCCTTACCTTACTTCTTCTTAAGAAGCATTAATCCCTTACCTTACATCTGCTGTAGGAATCAATAATCCCTTACTTTACATCTGCTGTAGGAATCAATAATCCCTTACCTTACATCTGCTGTATGAAGAATTAATCCCTTACCTTACATCTACTGTAGGAAGCAATAATCCCTTACCTTACTTCTTCTTAAGAAGCATTAATCCCTTTCCTTACATCTACTGTAGGAAGCAATAATCCCTTACTTTACATCTGCTGAAGGAAAAAATAATCCCTTACCTTCTGATGGATGTATTAATCCCTTACCTTACATCTGCTGAAGGAAGCATTAATCCCTTACCTTACATCTGCTGAAGGAAGCATTAATCCCTTACCTTACATCTGCTGAAGGAAGCATTAATCCCTTACCTTACATCTGCTGTAGGAAGCATTAATCCCTTACCTTACATCTGCTGAAGGATGTATTTATCCCTTACCTTACATCTGCTGAAAGAAGCATTAATCCCTTACTTTACATCTGCTGAAGGAAGCATTAATCCCTTATCTTACATCTGCTGAAGGATGTATTTATCCTTTTCCTTACATCTGCTGAAGAAAGCATTAATCCCTCACCTTACATCTGCTGAAGGATGTATTTATCCCTTACCTTACATCTGCTGAAGGAAGCAATAATCCCTTACCTTACATTTGCTGAAGGAAGCAGCCAAGCTGCGGTCAGAAAACCACTCCAGAGATTTAATGACACCAGTTCCTGTGTACGTCTGAAGTAAACACTTGTCCTGCAGAAATTACATGAAACACCAATTACCTCCTCTGCCAAAAATATTTGTACTTATTTATAAATGATATACTGCACTACAAACTTTTTTTAAATAAGACTACACTAAAATGAAAAAATCTTATAATGAAATTAGCTCTACTTAGCAACCAGATCTGGGGGATTCGTGGCGATTATGGGAAAGCTGAGAAGTGATTTTATAGAAGAAAAATAGAGTATAGGGCAAGAGAGTTTGGCATGAGTTGGTAGAAAATAAGTACTATTTTTTGAGAGGCTGAGACAAAATCAACCTATCACCCACTGCAAAAACAGCCCCTAGGATGAGAAATACTGGAATTTATTACAAATAGAGATTTGTGGAAAGAAAGAAAACAATTAAACAAGAAAAGATTCCTGAGTCTTTTGTGATGACAAGGATGGTGTCAGCATATGTACTGATACATCATGCTGAGAGATAAGAACATATACATTCATGCTGCTGGAGAAGTATGTACACATTCAATCATACTGTTGAAGAAGTATGGACACATACATTCATGCTGCTGGAGAAGTATGTACACATACAATCATACTGTTGAAGAAGTATGGACACATACAATCATACTGTTGAAGAAGTATGGACACATACAATCATACAGCTGGAGAAGTATGGACACATACAAACATACAGCTGGAGAAGTATGCACATGTATAATCATACTACTGGAGAAGTATGGACAGATGTACACAAACAAAAAGTGCAGGAGACGTACGGACATATACAATCATATTGCAGGAGAAGCATGGACATATACAATCATACTGCTGGAGAAGTATGGACAGATGTACACAAACAAAAAGTGCAGGAGACGTACGGACATATACAATCATATTGCAGAAGAAGTATGGTACCTGTATTGACCAAATATTGAGCCACCCCTTGGCACAGCCACTGGCCAACATCAGCCCATCAGGACTGAATGCCAAGGCTGAGATTGGAGCAATGTGGCCACAGAGAGACACATCTGGCTTCTTCCTGGTGTTTCCTCTTGGCTGCTGGTGGTCGCTGACGTGAACCTCTGCAGCATTTGGCTGAGAACAGTGAAAATACTCATATATTTTAAACTGATAGAAAAGCTGTTCAATAAACAAAGTAAACAAAAAATTTAAAAAAAACACAATCAGACATAACCACAGTAACCAAAAATATCTGAATACTGGAAAAATACTATTCTTCAGCGCAGAGAGAGAGACCCCTAAAAATAACTATATTCACACCTGTATATAAATGTGAAAAAAATGAAAGATCAACAATTAGCACAGGTGAGCATATCATTTGACTTGGCACAGACATTTCTGAACTGATGTCTTTCTAGGCTGCAATACTAACATGAGTATTAAACTGAAGCATCCTTAAACAAGGTGAGTTAAGAACTGATATCACAGCACTGGAGACATTCCCATAAGCACTCTGCCCCCATTTTCAGCAGCCAGCACATGTTACAACGCTGACAGTACCAGTAGCATTTTGTTATGTACTTCAAGTTTTATTAGCGGACTCTTTGATACGGTCAGCAGTCCTAGCCCTTAATCCATCAAGAAGATTATTAAGTTTTGGTACATTATGAAAAATCTTCAGTGCCTTGAGCCTCTTTTGGCATTTTGCTGCAACTGTCTCCACATGGTCCTAGGTGGAAAGGCTTCTACTGAAGATGACAAGGTGATAAGCGTGATTTACTTACTTATAAATCCACATCACAGCTGATTTCTGTTGCTGACCTGAGCTCCCAGGTCAACCTAGCTTAAAATGGGTACTAGGAAATGTTTTGGAAAGGTATGGAAGCTGATCAGATGTTGACCTCATCACTGTGTGAGTGGTGACTGATCTATTTAAAAATGTTGGGTTGGCATCATTTGATCAATAGATCTAAAGGGGCAGAAACAGCTCTTTTACTTTACTGAGGCATCATGCTTCCACAACTCTAATGATACATCTTGTCTTTGTTGTTTACTTTACTGAGGCATCATGCTTCCACAACTCTAATGATACATCTTGTCTTTGTTGTTTACTTTACTGAGGCATCATGCTTCCACAACTCTAATGATACATCTTGTCTTTGTTGTTTACTTTACTGAGGCACCATGCTACCACAACTCTAATGATACATCTTGTCTTTGTTGTTTTCTTTACTGAGGCATCATGCTTCCACAACTCTAATGATACACCTTGTCTTTGTTGTTTACTTTACTGAGGCATCATGCTTCCACAACTCTAATGATACATCTTGTCTTTGTTGTTTACTTTACTGAGGCATCATGCTTCCACAACTCTAATGATACATCTTGTCTTTGTTGTTTACTCTACTGAGGCATCATGCTTCCACAACTCTAATGATACATCTTGTCTTTGGTGTTTACTTTACTGAGGCATCATGCTTCCACAACTCTAATGAGACACCTTGTCTTTGTTGTTTACTTTACTGAGGCATCATGCTTCCACAACTCTAATGATACATCTTGTCTTTGTTGTTTACTCTACTGAGGCATCATGCTTCCACAACTCTAATGAGACACCTTGTCTTTGTTGTTTACTTTACTGAGGCATCATGCTTCCACAACTCTAATGATACATCTTGTCTTTGGTGTTTACTTTACTGAGGCATCATGCTTCCACAACTCTAATGATACATCTTGTCTTTGTTGTTTACTTTACTGAGGCATCATGCTTCCACAACTCTAATGATACATCTTGTCTTTGTTGTTTACTCTACTGAGGCATCATGCTTCCACAACTCTAATGATACATCTTGTCTTTGGTGTTTACTTTACTGAGGCATCATGCTTCCACAACTCTAATGAGACACCTTGTCTTTGTTGTTTACTTTACTGAGGCATCATGCTTAGACAACTCTAATGATACATCTTGTCTTTGGTGTTTACTTTACTGAGGCATCATGCTTCCACAACTCTAATGATACATCTTGTCTTTGTTGTTTACTTTACTGAGGCATCATGCTTCCACAACTCTAATGATACATCTTGTCTTTGTTGTTTACTTTACTGAGGCATCATGCTTCCACAACTCTAATGATACATCTTGTCTTTGTTGTTTACTCTACTGAGGCATCATGCTACCACAACTCTAATGATACATCTTGTCTTTGTTGTTTACTTTACTGAGGCATCATGCTTCCACAACTCTAATGAGACACCTTGTCTTTGTTGTTTACTTTACTGAGGCATCATGCTTCCACAACTCTAATGATACACCTTGTCTTTGTTGTAAAGTGTGTCAGTGAACAGCCAAACAAACTTCTGCAGCTAGCCATGTATTTGGTATGTAATAAATGAATGTACACCTGTTTCTCGACTTAAGGCCTATGCAAATTGTGACCATCCATACTAATGGCAGCAACAAAAATTCGTTAAATATAATAAAAAAAGAAAAAGACATATAACTACACTGGCAGCGTTGAAAAGTTCCAGGAACTAATATCTAAAATGTACGTAGATGCCTATGTACAATAATGTATAAACATATGTTCACAGTCCACATTTCTGTGTTTTAACCCTTTCGCTGCTGCGCCCTCCGCCAGCCAACGTAACCACTGTGCTAAGCCAGGCGAGAGCTAATCTTTCCCCCTGTGCTGAATACCGTTTTTTCCTTCAAAAGCAGAAGACGCGCTTGCGGCACGGGGTAAAAATCGTACACCTAAAATAAAAAATCGTTGAAGGCGTGTGGTTGAACTTTGCGCTGACAAGTCAGACGCGCTATTACTACGCCGTGAAAACTCATTAACAAAAAGAAAACACTACAAACTTACAAGGCAAACACAAAACACTTTAGTAAGCAAATACATGGTTTTTATTATTATTAATAATATCTTTGTGTGTGAAATATTTCAAAACAAGGTGCGACACACAATGCCAAATCACAGTCCTTTCACATGTATCTGGTTTTCCGTCGTTTTTTGCTTTTTGCGCATACCACACACTTTCTGGTTGGGAATTTTTTCTGCGATGTTACGGACTCTATTATTGAAGGGAAATGCCTTTGTACTAAACGAAGTGGCAGATCTTCACTTTTTTGTCCTCCTACACTTTTTCTCTTTTCCTTGCAATATTTATGTAGAATTTCTCTTACTAATATTAAGTGAAATTCGGCAACAGGTGTGTTTTTCCCCCACAACAACTTTATATAATAAATGTGCACAGTACACCAACCACGCTTCACATAACGTGTAAAGCATCTAAATCCACCTGAACGCACGTGACAGGATGTTTAATTAATTATTACTTTGGTTATCTGTTGCCGAAAATGCTAACAGCTTAAATTTAAAATTTGCATTTAAAATAATTAATTTAAAAAAAAAAAACGGCACGTAGGGGTTGAACGCTGGACCTTTCGATTGTAAGGCAGACGTGATACCAACTACACTAGAAATTCACATGAAACTATGAATTTAAAAAAATACCAGTATTGTACACTTTAATAGACAAACACATTTATGTCAGTTGTATAGTATATAATTAACATTAATATTAATCATCACGTCAGTACGTGACCATATATTTTTTTTTTTTGATTATTTTAGATCCGTTTCAAATCCAGTTGATGTGGATAGCTAGGTCATATGGTCACTGGTCAGTCTTGTTCACAGCCAGAAGTACATGTGTCCGCCGGCGTGCCGCGAAGATAACCCAGCTCTTATAACTCACACGTTTCAAAGTGATCCTTACTACTACTCCTTAAAAGAAACTAATTAATTCTTCTGTATTTAAACAAATGTTCTTGTTATTTGGTATTTAAAAAAAAAAAAATTAGACTAACGCAAAACCAGAAATTACCGATCACCGACAATGCTTCTATGGTAACAAAGAAACAGGATAACGTGAAATGCATCTAAATACGCTTAAACTCACTTGATAAGGGTTTTAATTGTATGTAAACGGGTCAGTTTGATCAGATTAAGTTAATGTGTATTGCTATTTCACCCCTAAGAATTACTGTCATTGGCAATCTGTAAACAAATGTCCAGAACGAGATATCTCGTCCTTAGCAGTGAGGGCACAGAAAATTGCAGCCGAGTTATCTCGTCTTTAGCAGTCTGCCGGGCAGACAAGTTATCTCGTCCATAGCAGCGAAAGGGTTAAGTAAAAAATTGTATAAACTATTTAAATGAAAACAATGTTGAAAAAATTTAAATTTGGGCTGGGATGGAAGTTGGTCGTTAGTTGAGGAGACACTGTATTTCATTGTCTGACTTGTCCAAGAAATACATTTTTATGTGCAACTCAAATCTGTGAAAGTGAAGCACAGATACTGTGATACTGTGGTGTAACATACCTGGACTGCTGGCTCTATGCTGACCCATGGACACACAGGTACTGTGATGTAACATACCTGGACTGCTGGCTCTATGCTGACCCATGGACACACAGATACTGTGGTGTAACATACCTGGACTGCTGGCTCTATGCTAACCCATGGACACACAGATACTGTGATGTAACATACCTGGACTGCTGGCTCTATGCTAACCCATGGACACACAGATACTGTGGTGTAACATACCTGGACTGCTGGCTCTATGCTAACCCATGGACACACAGATACTGTGATGTAACATACCTGGACTGCTGGCTCTATGCTAACCCATGGACACACAGATACTGTGGTGTAACATACCTGGACTGCTGGCTCTATGCTGACCCATGGACACACAGATACTATGATGTAACATACCTGGACTGCTGGCTCTATGCTGACCCATGGACACACAGATACTGTGGTGTAACATACCTGGACTGATGGCTCTATGCTGACCCATGGACACACAGATACTGTGATACTGTGGTGTAACATACCTGGACTGCTGGCTCTATGCTGACCCATGGACACACAGATACTGTGATGTAACATACCTGGACTGCTGGCTCTATACTGACCCATGGACACACAGGTACTGTGATGTAACATACCTGGACTGCTGGCTCTATGCTGACCCATGGACACACAGATACTATGATGTAACATACCTGGACTGCTGGCTCTATGCTGACCCATGGACACACAGGTACTGTGATGTAACATACCTGGACTGCTGGCTCTATGCTGACCCATGGACACACAGATACTGTGATGTAACATACCTGGACTGCTGGCTCTATGCTGACCCATGGGCACACAGATACTGTGATGCTGTGATGTAACATACCTGGACTGCTGGCTCTATGCTGACCCATGGACACACAGGTGCTGTTCCAGGACTGGGCTGGGCCACTGTCCACACATAGATCAGACCATCGCTACATCCACTGGAAGAATATCAACAGGAATTGACAATATCTACTACTGAACACATGTTCTCTAGCACACATATTGTCTCTGGCACAAGGACAGATATTCTCTACTACTGAACACATGTTCTCTAGCACACATATTGTCTCTGGCACAAGGACAGATATTCTCTACTACTGAACACATGTTCTCTAGCACACATATTGTCTCTGGCACAAGGACAGATATTCTCTACTACTGAACACATGTTCTCTAGCACACAAGGAACAGATCAATAGTTCAAATATGTAACAAAATCATCTTGAAAGAAATAAACTTACATAGATCTCTCTCTCTTTCTCTGTCTGTCTGTCTGCCTGCGTGCGTGAGAGAGAGAGAGAGAGAGAGAGAGAGAGAGAGAGAGAGAGAGAGAGAGAGAGTGAGAGAGAGAGAGAGAGAGAGAGAGAGAGAGAGAGAGAGAGAGAGAGAGAGAGAGAGAGAGAGAGAGAGAAGAGAGAGAGAGAGAGAGAGAGAGAGAGAGAGAGAGAGAGAGAGAGAGAGAGAGAGAGATTCTAATACAGATTTACACCACACACGAAAACAAACAAATAATTGTGTGTGTGTAAGAGATTCTAATACAGATTTACACCACACACCAAAACAAATAAATTGTGTGTGCCAGAGATTCTAATACAGATTTACACCACACACCAAAACAAATAAATTGTGTGTGTGCCAGAGATTCTAATACACATTTACACAACACACCAAAACAAACAAATAATTGTGTGTGTGTGAGAGATTCTCATACAGATTTATAGGATTTTTATTTTTTAAACTTGAAAAAAAAAAAAGTATTTGCTCCATGGCAGACCTTAAAAAATAATAGTAGTTCAAGATTCTTATCTAAGTGGGAACCAATGACACACACAGAGAACAGTTCCTGCATCACAAGAGTCTTATCTAAGTGGGAACCAATGACACACACAGAGAAGAGTTCCTGCATCACAAGATTCTTATCCAAGTGGGAACCAATGACACACACAGAGAACAGTTCCTGCATCAAAAGAGAATAATCCACATTCTGTGGGCACAACATGAGAAAGGAAAAACTACAGTTTGCCACAACAGCAAATTTCTTTTTTTTTTTTGGGAGGCAGTGTATAGAATAGGAAGGGCCAACGGGAATATTTCTTTCAGGAAGGACTGGCAGTAAATTAGACAGGGGACTAAAGATAGACATGAAACTGAAGTTGTCAGTTGGACGCAGACAATTCTGAGTCTGATAGATGTATGTAGTTAGTTTGACATCCTCTTCTCTGAAGAGCAGAAGAAAAGAGGTCATATTACCTTGCCAGCATTAGTTTTTTCTTGTTTCCAGTCCCCGGCAAATGACACCATCGAACTTCAGTAATTCCTGCGGAATGTTGCAGGGTGTTCCAGGCGGTGAAGCCATCATTTCCTGAAGTCATCCAGACTTTAACCTCGCTGTCATTCATTGCCCGACTGGCCAGCAGGTTGCCAGTAGTATCCCAGTGCAGGCCGGTAACTGAACTCTGTGGACAGCAAAGGGAGACAAGCTGACATGATCTTTGGGCTACAAATGCCAGCATATGGTCATCACCACCAGTATAACAACATCATCACCAGTATAACCATCACCACCAGTATAACATCACCACCACCAGTATAACCATCACCACCAGTATAACCATCACCAGTATAACCACCACCAGTTTAACCACCACCAGTATAACCACCACCAGTATAACCATCACCAGTATAACCACCACCAGTATAACCACCACCAGTATAACCATCACGACCCCTTTCACCAGGAACCAGACTTTAGAATGAGCTGAAAAGTGTTGCTGCTGAGAATAGAGTGTAAAGAAGAGACATGATCAATTGTCTTTAACACATCCTTCCACTGACCAGCTGACTGAATGAATGAGCCTAGTTTATTTTGCAAAACATGACTACATTTTCTTGTGTGGCAAAAGTTAAAAAAAAAACAAAACAGAAATGCGTTTGAAAGAAGGCAACAACAGACAGATGAGATCTGCTGGCATTACAGCAAAGTCATATTTACCTTGTGTGCCTCAATGTTGACAGGCTGCTCAAAGTCCTCTCTCCTGCAAAGGGAGACCACTCCATCACTGTAGCCAACAGCAAACCTGCCATCTTCCTCATACCATGCGATGGATGTCACAGACACTGAACAGATCAGGAAGAAACAGAGATTCAACCAATTGAACTGCTGATACTCACATGCCCTCCAACACTGATAAGGGAGACCAAAGTCACTGGACTGGATTCCACTCATGATACTGAGAGGACTACACAGGATAGAATGCAATGGGGGACCAGACTATGTGATACTTATATATAACAGCACAAGAGGACAATGAATAAATGAATAATGGAATTCTCATGCCACGATGAAAGCTGTCAAAACTTATCCCTTGTTGCATTCCTCTAACTCTTTTTCCATAAATCCTTTTAGCTATTACAAAATATTCAATTTTTTTCCCTTTTCCATCATCGTCATCATCATCATGTAACAGGTCCTTTGCAGAACGTCGCTCTCATCACAGTCTGCCTGAAAGAAACTCGGTCTCTCGCCAGTTCTTCCGCCTCATATACTTTCATACTCAAGGAGTCACTTATATCCTGTGCCCATCTTCGTGTCGGTCGGCCCCTGCCCCTCCTTCCTGGTACCATGCCTTCTGATATACTTTTTTCCAATCCATTGTGGCGCTTGATATGACCAAAATATTTCAGCTTCCGAGAAAGGATGCTGTTTATTAGCCAATCTTCCTTGATGTTCAGATCTTTTAAGATGTCAATATTTCTCCTCTACTTTGTCCAAGATATTCTGAGAATCTTTCTAAAGCATTTCAGCTCAAAAGCCCCTATTCTCTTTCTTAAGGACTGAGAGATAGTCCACGACTCACATCCGTATGTAGCCACAGGGAAGATGCATGCTCTCAAAATTCTAATTTTTATCTCCTTGCTGGTGCTTAACCATAGACTTTTAAGGCTGTTCAATCTTTGCATTGCTATGGCCATCCTCCTTTTAATTTTTGTTGAACAGTCTCCATTGTTGTTTATTATAGAGCCTAGATATTCAAAGTTTGTGACATTTTCAATTTCTTCATTATTTGTTGTTATTTTTGGGTGACAGCCAGTTTTATCTGTGGACATTATTTTCATTTTCTTTAAATTCAAGAACAGATTTTGATCTTCACTGTGCTTTTGGACAGACAATATTAAATTTTCGATTCCCTTTACGCTGTTAGAAAGGAGGACTGTGTCATCTGCGTAGAGGAGTTCCGGAATAGCATACCTGGCACAAATGTTAAAAAACGTTTTTTTTTAAAAATCCTCTTTCAAAACATTTAGATTACAAAACTGTGGCTGTCCATGGTATTTTTGTATTCTGTAAAATCAAATTTTTGCATTCTTTACCACTGCACACATTTACTGCTGTCCTATAGGATGCTATCATGTATGATTAGCTTTACGACTATTTTATCATTCAATGATTAAAGGAAGGCCTCGGTTATTCATCAAGTTTAACAAAGAATATCAAATTTGAAATTAACCTATATTCTTATAAAAGATTAGTTCCTCATTCTGAATGTGTAAACACAAATATAAAAACTTGCAATAAAAACTGCACTTTTACATTTAAAAAAAAAACCACAGAAGGTTACATTATCTGTACTATTATCTGACCAACAAAAATGACATTTTCTGAAATAAAATTAAAGATTTTTTAAAAACATTTCTTAACTAATTCTAAAAAAAAATATTTAAAAAAATGGGTGTATACACTATTTGCTGTTATCATGTTTGCCTACCGGCTAAAAGATAATAGATTCTAATCATCATCAAGACAGATCTGTAACACTGATCTTCTAGTGACCTAGGCTGAGAGCTAAAAATTGGAACCCAGATTTATGATGGGAAGTAAAGGTGGCTGGCATAATGTGACTGCAGAATCCATTGTGTGCCAACTTTCTCCATGTGGGTTCCAGAGCCCCATTGTAGGGAAAACAAGACCCAGTGCCTCCCCAACAAGCTTGTTGTAGAAGTCGACTAATTGGAGGGCTTTATTCAGAGTCAGTCCGCATTTGCATGAGAGGCTAGGAACCAACAGTCTGCATACAAATAAGACAGATTTGTAAAGCCAATGGGCACACAACACTCAGGTTCTGGAACAAGATCAAAGCCCAGAGGTGAAAAGCAACTAGAAATTTCCGCTGGAGTTTACAACCAGTGAATTTAAAGAAGAAGAAAAAGAAGAAGATGGTCTTAAAAAATACAGGGCCTCAGAGATTGAAACCGAACCACTAAACATAGAAAATAATCTTGATGACATGCTTTCTTTAAGTTCTGCTTACCATTCCATCTTCTGCAGTGTTCCAGGTCAAAGCTCCTGTAGGTGGTCAAGTCAATCATATCAATCAATGACAGGGTTCCATCCAGCCGACCCACCAACAGGCTATCTCCAACCAGGCCTATTCTTCCCTCAAACATTCCCTTGCTCTCTGGCCAGGCCAGAGCCGTCACCCACTGAGGCTGTTCTATTAAATGACCTCTACCACCTGCAGATGAACACAGAACAATTGTAATGTTAACATCAGAATAAATGAACCAACAAAACAAACAAACTTTATTATCAAAAGGTTGAGATTTGGCAATGCAAGCCCACCTAACATTCTGCCCTTCCAGCCTCACTCCTGGCATGCAGTTACTCATTCACACATCATTTCAGTGGTAATGATAAACATTTCAATGACACCTAAGTCTTAATTACAGATGTAGAAATGCTCTAGGTACTCTTGTAACACTAACTAAACATTTAAAAAAATTGTCTCATTGGTACATATCATAAAGATTCGCAAAACTCCCAAGGCATGAAATTTCCCACAAGTTGTGGTATCTTGTAGGGGTGTGATCTTTTGCTGTTTTCAACACCACAAGACTTCTATATTCCGTGAGTTGTCAGCAGTCAGCGCGTTCTATTTTCCACGTTGTCAGCAGCTGGCACTGTCTGTGTTACTTGCATTGTGCGTTCGCTCTTCACTGCTATCACTTGTGGCATCAGTTGGTGACTCAACCTTCGCCATATATTTCCTTCAACTGTGAGCACTGGTGAGCGACAAGCAGAGTAGCGTTGCTTTTCTGTAGGCCCCCCCCCCCACCCCTCCAGACAGCCGTTTTTAGAGGCGGCCTAAAACTGTAACCAATTCTCAAACTAGTGACGGTCACAGAAAAGATCTAGTTGAGTGAAAAAAGGAAACTAGTTGAAACTAGCTCACAGACAGGGAAAAAACATCGCTCAATGTCACCTGCCACGAAAAAGACCTAAACACTTTTGTGTCAGGCCTCAAACAAACAGGAGCCATTTTTCCGTGTATAGTGTGTACAGTCTGAGGAGGTGAATGAACACATCATAAGACCCCTACAATATAGTACTGCCTGTGCGAACAGGCCTGGGCATGAAAGGAGCCAGCAGAAAATCTCGTGCCTCGCGATATGCTGGAATCTCCAAGATATGTACCGTTTAGTTTAATAATAAATCTAATCATCACCATCATCAGGTGCCTTGCCGACTGGCATAGGCGATCATGCCTCTCCATAATCCCCGATCTTCTGCAGCATGTATCAGTTCCTGTGCCGACACACCTCCATGCCATGCAACAAGACTGTCAAGAATCTTCTCTCGTTGTCTTCCTCTATCCCTCCTTCCACAGATCTTTCCAGTGGTCACAACATGGCCGAAAAATAATGACTGTCTCCTTCTGATGTCTGTGTTAAGTTGTCTTCGGGCTCCCGCCTCTTTCAAAACCTCTTGGTTGCTCTTTTTGGCTGTCCAAGGTATTCTAAGCATTCTTCTGTAAAACCATATCTCTGAGACCTCTAAAAATTGTTTGGCCTGCCTACCAATTGTCCAGGATTCACAGCCATATGTTAAAACTAGATGTATGTAGCAAGCAAGAATTCTTTTTCTAACTCTCAATGACAAGGATATATTGCACAAGATGTTTTTCATTTTATAAAATGCAGTTTTTGCCTGTCCTATTCTGTTTCTTATCTCAGTTATGCATCTTCCATCTGATGTTATCCATGTGCCCAGATACTTAAATTATTTTACTTGTGCTAAAATAACACCATTGACTTTTATTACACATTTAGGAATAATTCGTTTTTTTGATACCACCATTACTTCTGTCTTATCATTATTCAAACTGAGGCCCATTCTTCCACTTTCTAACACCACAATGTCTATCATTTCCTGTAGTTCTTTCTGACTTGTTGCTATCAAGACTGTGTCATCAGCATAACGTAAATTGTTTATATTGTGCCCACCAACCACAATTCCGGGCATACCAATTAAAGATCTCATTATATATTTACTGTATATTGAAAACAAATCAGGTGATAGTACACATCCTTGTCGTACGCCCCTCTTTATGCTTTGAAATGTACCTAAACAGTTGTAAATTCTGTTTGCTGTCAAAACATATTCTTTATTATTTGTAGATCTTTTCCATCAATGTTTAATTTTTCTAACAGTTTGATTACTTCTTCATGCTTCACACAGTCAAATGCTTTTGTATAGCCTATGAAGCATAAGTACAAATCAGTCTTTACTTCTATAGCTCTTAATAAATCTAATAGGCTTCAAAAACAAGCAAAAGAATGAGTCGTGACTATTGCCTCAAATTTAAAATGCAAACATCACTGTGGTATATAGAAAGTATAGGACTCCTGGAGGAAGAGACAAGAACCGATCAATTTCAGTGCCGGCACATGATATTAATGATAAGCTGGGTATGAAAAAATAAACCAAAATCTGCTTTATAAAAACCAAAAACAAATCCCTGATAACAAAATGGATCGTGCGATTACAAATCCTTTATCAAACAAAAACAAAGCTAAGCAATCAGAAATGAAGAGAATAAGACACAGACAAAGAGGAAATGCTAAAACAGGAACACAACAGTGCAACAAAACACGGAATTATAAATGTAACAACAAAAGGAAATGATGGTGTAACAGGGATATAATAGTATAGCAATCTCAGGAAACAAAAATGTTACAAGAGAGGGAAATCGTTTAACAAGAGAAAGAAACAACAGTGTAGGGCATGCAGACCCATCTGACATTCGACCCTTCCAAACACTCAACTTTCATAACTTTCATTTTATCAATAAAGCATGTAATGTTCATATAACAAAATACAATAAGAACATCAAGTAAAATATACAAAATTTTAGATGGTAAATGCATGCATTCAAATATATATCATACATATAACTCACGCATACATACGTGCATACATATGTACACACACACACATTCATACCCATACATACTTACACACACAAACTCTCTCATACATATATATACATATATAAACATACACAGTTCAGTCCACTTCATACTTCTAATCAACAATTCCTATTTTTGATCAGGGAAACATGACCCTAGCTTAGACCAAATTTGAAACCAAGGACCAAGATAGGACAACACTGACCACCAATCATCCAGATGTTGACCAGGTTGTCCATGCTGCCGGCCAGCAACTTCCCTGTGCTGCTCCAACAGACATTGTTGATTGGGTTCCCATCCAGCTCCTCCGCCCCAGCCTCACGTCCTCGATGGAAAACACAAGTCTGCTGTAGGAACTGGTGGGTCTTGTTTGGGAGACTCCACACTCGCACTGTGCCATCATAACCACTGAAAGCAAACAGAAATGTCTCAGCATATGTCTGTCTTATGGTTTAACCAATGTCGTAATGTAGATCATTATTTGTTTGTAAATTAACATACAGCACAAATAGTATGAGGATAAGTAAAGGTCAAAGAGAAGGCCTAAAACTATGTTTATCAGAGAAACTAGAAATGGCTGGACCGGATCACATCCATGATATCAAAAGGACTGCGCAGGATACAGTGCAGACCTGATAAGGAGAGCCCAGCAGTGACTCAAGAAATGGTTCTTCTTATCAGAAATGTCTGCGATTTGCTTTTGTCTGCTATTTGCTTTTGTCTGCGATTTGCTTTTATCTGCTATTTGCTTTTGTCTGCTACTTGCTTTTGTCTATTTGCTTTTATCTGCTATTTGCTTTTGTCTGCTACTTGCTTTTGTCTGCTATTTGCCTTTTATCTGCTTTTTGCTTTGCTGCCTGCCAAATAAATTCTGCATCCTTTGACTCACACATTTTCCATGCCAAGGTCACTTTAATCGCTTGTATTCACCTTCAAGCTGGTCGACCCCTGCTTATTTCTCCCAGAAATCATACCTGTCACCATTGTTCTTTACAAACTACTGTGCCAAAATATTAAGACTTCATACAAATATGATCAACAAAGTATATACACATTACGTTAAATACTTGATTAAAATTATGGACCTATCAAAACTATGGACCAATCACAACTTACACTTGACTAAGAAACAGACAGACATACTACCACACAGCCATAATTATGGACAGGTTAAATCAAGCCCCCCACCCCCATCCCCCAATAAATTTGGTTATGTATACTGGAAACAAAGCTTTTTGTAGGTACATACTTGTTAAATGTTTTGGGAAAAAAAATTGGGGGGGGGGGGGGGGGGGGGGGGGGGGGGGGGGTTTGTCTGAAATCAACACATTTTCATGGTTACTTTTTGAAAATGTTATTCTTTATGCACCAAAAAAAAGAAAAAGCTAAATTTGTACTCGATGCATGGCATCGAATTATTTAAAAAAAACTGATAAAGGTTACTGAAAACTGGCACATAAATTAAGCATTATATTTTAAACCTAATTAACTAATAACTTTTTATTTAGAGATAGGGTTTCAAAGTTATGCTCATTTATGCAGAGTAATATTTTTCCACACTGCAAAATGTGGGGTAAGGGTTAACATACATGATTAAAAATCCTAAAATATTCAAGCTGCTGTATTCATTATAGTTCAGCCTTTTTCAGTGTTGTTTTCCTGTGTGTGTGCTAAGTCTGGTGGCACCATGTCAATAACTTTTTTAGATATTGTGGGTAATGCAGGTAAAAAATGTCAAAAAATAATTATTTTGAAAAAATTACTATTTGAAAAAAAAAAAAAAAAGATGACTATGCTGGTTTTCAAATAAGTGTTTACCTAATGAGCTTCTGCTGTATATGAGTCACCCTCAGGGTGTTCCTGAGCTGTCTGAATACTTTATCCTGCTCTTTTTATCTCCCTATCCACCCCCCCTCCCCCCCCCTTTTCTTCAGCTGCTCTTTCACGTGCGTGATCAAATCTACAAAAAGTGTAAATACTGTGCCACAGCTCAGCCCTGCCTAGTCCCCCTTCATTATATACAGTAACAGCATCACAGCTATTTCTAGCCTATATCTTCCAACATGGATTACATAGATCAGACTATCACAATTCTACAATTTCTAACAAATGGATAAAAACAATGATTAAAATAAATTGATAAATAACAGAGTTCCGACAATTTGAATATTCTGCCTTTATAATTAGGTAAATAAACAGCCATTATGCCAACTATGAAAAAAAAAATCGATAACATTTCGCAATAAGAATTGCATTATTATGTGCCTAAATGAATACACTTTTATTAGTGTAAAAAAAAGTACAATTCCAAAATTTTGAAGAAAAAAAATTTCATCAGTTTGGGGGTGTTAATCAGTCCTTAAGAAACGTTATAGGCTTTCTGCGACATATACATTGACTAAGAGACAGGCAGACTACCACACACCCATTATTAATAAAGCATATGAGCCTATTGCAACATATACTTGACTAAGAAACAGACAGAATACCATAAACCAGTTATTAATAAAGCATAGGGGCTTACAAACACACATTTGACTAAGAAACAGATATACTACCATGCACCAGTTATTAAGAAAGCATGGGCCCATGATCATACATCCATTCTTAAGAAAGTATGAGTCTAGCACTACACACCCTTTATTAGAAAAACAGGCCTGCCACCCACACATTAATTCAACATCCCAGCTACTTTAGGTAGAATGATGTATACAGAACAGAGCCCTTAACTGAAAGGCAGATCCACACAGCAGTCTCTGCCTCAGTGACTGAACTGACCCACACACATCTCAACACATTCCAGCTACCTGGTGTAGAATGACATATATAGAACAAAGCCCTTAAATGTAACACAGATCCACACAGCACTCTCTGCCTCAGTGACTGAACACACATCGCACAACACATCACAGCTGACCTGGAAGCCAGGAACCCTTTGCGGGGACTCCACCAGCAGCCATTCAACCTGTTCTGATGACCCTCCAGCTTCAGCACTGCACAAGTGCCCATGTCCCCTCCCAGGTCCACTTGGTTCTCTGATCCCAGCATCACTTGTTGGCCATAAGCTGACAAGGCCTGAAGATAACCACATGTGATCAGCTCTGTTTGTAGTCTAACATGGGCAATCAACATTCACACCCACTGATGTCTGCAGGGAGAGACTAAGTACTTGTGGATTTGTAAAAGTAAAGGTGTATTGGGCATATAGAGCTAGGCCTACATTTTGTAGACTAATCGGCATTTGGTTGGTGATGCAGTCAAAATCATGCTGGCCACCTTTACTTCCCAGGACTTTACCTGGTACCCATTTAAGGCTGGTTCGATCGGGAGCCAAGTTAATTTTTTTTAAAGGTCTGCAGGTAAAAGTCTGAGGAGGCTGCGTGGTCTCGAGGCCTGGTGTCTGCCTTGAGTGCTAGAGGTCCGGCGTTCAAGCCCTGGTAAAGGCTGGGATTAGTTCACATGGATTTCTAGTAATTTTCCCCTGGTCTCTGGGTAGTAAGAACGGACGCCCGTGTGTATTGATGCGCAAGTAAAAAAAATCCTGTGGCAGTTGGAAATCGAAAAGAGTAGCCTAACGGTGCTGCCTAAGCAAAATTTAGAGTTAAAAATCTACCCAAAGCATTTCAGGATCCTCGCCAGTGCAACAGAGTTCGTGCACTGCGCTGAGATTCTTTGGACTCAGGCTTGAGTTAGAGGAAGAATGGAGCACTTATGGGTTACACCCGTGTGCCATGATGTTGATCCGTTAAATAAACATAAACATAAGGTGAGAGTCTGGCTGCTACACAACAGTGACTCCCACTTATGGATTTGAGCTGAGTAAAATGGTTTCAGTTCATCATCATGACCCTTCTTGCAAAGCACCTAGCAACCACTCCTTGAAAACCAGCAGCTTCAACACAAGGGGTGAAGTAAAAGTAAAGGACCTTTTCCACACCAATAGTGCCTCAGGTATATGGTGCTAGACTCAAATTTGTGTAGACCAACTGCTGCTCAATGGGTGACGTGGTCACATCACAACCACTACATGTATTTCTCAGGCCATATCTGGTGCGGATTTGACAGTGAGACTTCTGGGCCAATAGGCAAGCCTCTTGATGTTCTACCAGTTCCTATGCCTTTTCTTGTTTAATTCCAGGGAAGTCTTTAATGTTCAGTGATCACTGCCACTGGTTGTTCCAAGCCTCGTCTTCAAGAACCACTAAACTTTTATGGTATTCAATGACAAGTATTTCAGTTTCTAATGTCTAAAAAAATTGAGGAATATTAAATGGGACAAAATCAAGAATGATGAGGAACAAATGTATAAACATAGTACAAGGGTGGTTTGTAAAGTAATACCTCCCAGGATATAGCTTTGCCGGCGTAATGCTGACCACATTACCCACAGAGTGCTGATGGTCTGTAAAAATATGGGACGCTCTGCCCATATGCCCGATGCACCAAAAGGCGTGAAAAGGGAACTTTACTTTACTTTACTTATAGCTTTGTTGATATACATATTGTACTCAGGAAACATACATTTTCCGAAAGCTTGAGATATATGTAGTTACCACCATGTTCCACACAGGTGTGCAAGCATCAAACAAGTTTCCCTCTTAAAAAATTTAAAAAAATAAAAAATAAAAAAAAAATGAAACTAGGAATGCACATCAGCGGCCACCTCCTGGTCAGAAGCATATCTGTTTCATCTGAGATGTCCCTCAAGCTTCAGAACCAGGAAAAAGTCACAAGGTGCCAGATCACGATTATCTGCTGAATGCCATGATTGTCACGAATGAGTTCATGGATGCAAGCCTGGTGTTGTACAGCCAACAAATGACGTAATCGGTCGACCGCTGCAAGTCTGACCATGCAGGTCCGTCAAGGCTGAATTGCTGCCATTTATAGTCCTTGCCCACTTCCTAACAGTACTAACATCCACACAGTTGTCACCATATACTATTCTCATTCTTAGATGCATGTCGATGGGTCAACAATCTTCAGCCATCAAGAATTCAATAACAGCTTGTTGCTGTAACAGAATGTCCATGTATGTCACCATTTTAGATACTGTTGTGTGCATGTTCCACTTTCCACACAAGTGACCATTCATATCTTGAAAGGCACTTGCTCATCCAATAATCACGTGCCTCCAGACACTATTAACAAAGTTATGTCCCTTGGTGGCATTACTGTTCAAACAGCCATTAGTACAGTTATGAGAATCGGAAAATTATAATATATTAGGCATATCATGAAGAAAGCCAGATAGAAAAATCACTAAAAGTCACTTAAATGGAAACAAAATGGACTGAGGAAATGAGGAGGCCCAAGCAAAGCCTAAGATGAACACTACTGAGAGAGGATTCATGTCACAGAATGGAATAGAGGACTAGACTATCAGCTCTACGTGCCATATACTGCAGGACAAGATGATGATGATTTCAGTTTCCACAAAATGGTGCCTATTACGAGCCAATTCTTTTTTTTTTTTCATGTTCATGTGCTGAAACATGTCATGTTTTCTGTTTTCTGTTTTTATATCCAGTGAAATGTGAACAGACAACAAGTGAGAACACAAACAAGTCTGCACACTTACCCTAACCAGCTGTGTGGCCGACCACTGCCTGTGAGAGGCTGGCATGTGTGTAGAGATGACACAGGCAGACAGTGCATTAATCATCTGTAGATGGGAGCACTTGTTCATCTCACTGCTGGGAGATTCTGGAGGTGTGGGAGAGACTGGCAGAATAACAACATCTCCTTTACAAGCCATCATAACTGATAGTAAGTACATGTATGGTTTACTTAACAAGCCTTTTACCAAATATAAGTAAAGTGAAAGGGTCATTTATTTGACATTTTACATGGCATAACTCAATTGTAAATTTACTGTGAAGAAGAAGATCAAATGGTTTGGTCATCAAACAGAATACAGCTACGACAACTACCAATACAGGTGCTACACCAAAACAGATTTGATGTGCTGGAAGTGTTTGTGGTGGTGGTGGTGGTGAGGGGTTGACAGTTTAACTAAAAAATTCTGGAAAGTAATGGCTGGATATGGAATGCAGTAAGTGAACACCTAATTGAAGTTTGCAAAAGCTTTATGGAGATTGTAGAAGCGTAGTTAGAATAAATCAGGGAACATCTAAACCATTCAAAGTAACATCTGGAATAAGACAGGGATGTGTCTCATCGCCACTCCTGTTTATCACCCACATTGACAGAAGCAATGATGCAAGGTTCAAGAATGAAAATAATAGTAACATCAACGCATTACTCTTTGTCGATGACCAGGCCTTGATTGCAGATACAGCCATGAATTTGCAACAGTATCTCACATCCATGATTGAAGAATGTAAATCAAATAAATATGAGAATCAACATCGAAAAGACAAAGAAGTAATGTCAATAGAAAGAAAGAAACAGGATTTAAACATAGCATTAGAGCATACATACATTAGACAGGCATCTGAGTTTAAATATCTTGGAACAACATTCACTGAAAATGGCAAATTAGACAGAAATAGACATCCGATGCAGTAAAGCGGGCCAAGTATTGGGACAGCAAGCTTCCCTCTTACAGCATAAGGCAATCCCTGTCAGCACAAAGAGACATCTCATACCAAGCTTATTCACTCCCACCCTATGCTACCAATGCCAGACGTGGTCACTCACAACAAAACATTAAAAAAATTTAGTAACCACGGAAATGAGGCGTCTGAGAAAGGCTGTAGAAGTGACCAGAAGAGATAAAATCAGGAATGAGGTCATACGAGATAAAGTTGGCACAGAACCATTTCTAAATTACATACAAAAGCAGCTAATCAAATAGTTCACCCACTTGGAGAGAATGCCTCCTAATGCTATACCATACAAGGTACCAAAAGAGAGAAGGATATTGAGCAAGAGGTAGACCAAGAACAAGATGGGAAGATAAAATCAGAGAAACTCTACAGCACAACGATGTGTCTATGGTCGAAGCAGTCAGAAGAGCATGAAGCAGGACCTTATATCTCCCTCGACACAAAAAGCGGTAAAAGAGGATGTAAAGAAAAAGAAGAAGAATAGGTTTAACTGGTCTATGATGCTAGCTCCACAGTTTTAAGACTAATCCTGACTTGATGGATGTGGTAAATATCATGTTGGCTGCTTTTATTTTCCAGGAAATTTTCTGGTATTAAATTTATAATGGGTCTAAGAAAACTGAGATTAAGTAAGGTACCATCACGCTCAAAGGTAGAAGGGGACAGGTTATTATTGAAGAAATCAATCAATAGATCCATGTCTTTGATCTATCTACAAGTACATACCTTTCTCTGCCGACAGCTGTGCCTGAAGGAGTTTGTAGTTCCAGCCTTTCTGAGCCAGCAGAGACACCAGAGCTTGAGTGACAGCAAATGCTGTGGACTCTCCACTTCTAGCAGATTGTGTTCCAGAGAGAGAGCTCTGGTGGTCAGTTCCAGTGTTGCTCATTCCCATGGATGCCATCATCAGCTCCTGCCATCAAGTCAAATCATACAGCAGTCAGATGCCGCAGAACATCACAGACTTGTAAGCAGGAGGGGAGTCATCTGTTGTGTGTGTGTGGTGAGCGTGGATGTGTGTATCCTACAGCAGTCAGATGCCACAGAACATCACAGACTTGTAAGCAGGAGAGGGGGTGGATCTTTTGTGTGTGTGTGTCCGCACGTGGATGTGTGTGTGAATGCGCGCATGGATGTGTGTGTGCGTGCGTGGATGTGTGTGTGCGCATGAGTTTAGAGGAGCACCATTATTTGAAACAGACCTATACCTGACATACTGCATGAAGTAAACCAGCACAGAACTGGTGTTATCAGTTGCCACACACTGAGGGTGATACTGAAGATGGGATCCAAGTGCTTATGGACTTTTCTGATGATGATGATGATGAGACTGAGAATCACATATGGCTGTGAATCCTGGACAATCGGTAAGCAGGCCAAGCAATTTCTAGAGGCCTCAGAGATGTGGTTTTACAGAAGAATGCTTAGAATACCTTGGACAGACAAAAAGAGCAACCTAGAGGCTTTGAAAGAGGCGGGAGCCCGAAGACAACTTATCACAGACATCAGAAGGAGAAGTCATCATTTTTCGGCCATGTTATGAGAAGAGGGCAAATAGAACATGTTGTGACCACTGGAAAGATCTGTGGAAGGAGGGATAGAGGAAGACAACGAGAGAAGATGCTTGTGAGCCTTGTTGCATGGCATGGAGGTGTGTGGACGCACGAACTGATACATGCTGCAGGAGATCGTGGATTATGGAGAGGCATGATCGCCCACGCCAGTCGGCAGGGCACCTGATAATGATGATGAGAATGACTGGTCGATTAGCTAACTAACATTGCACACACACAAATGACTGTTGATACATTTTTACAAAAATTAAAAACTGTTATTTACATGCTTAAACTCATGTCCGCTGACTATGAACTAGACATCACAAGGGAAAACACAGCCATTAAGAAAGGTACAACAACAAAGTCATCTTGTAATGTAAAAAAGAAAGAGAAGAAATCAAGAGTTTGCATCAGTGGAGAGATTACCTGTGTGCAGAGCTGAATGAGCTGTTTCAATGCTGCAGGGTTTTCCTCTATCAGAGCTCCGATGGCAGTGGTCAGGTGTTTCAGGTGCTTCGAGGACTCGTCATTCCTCAGCGACTGGTACAGTAGTTCCATTTTGCCAGCAGCGCACAAGGACATCAGTCTGACTATCTGCATGATGTCAGCCAAGCCAATCTGTTCCAGAGCTGCAGACAGGCTGCAAGCTTGTCCACTGAAACAGTTGATTCACATCAGTGGACTACACAAGTCAACACATCTGCTCTCATTTACCCCCAGGACCCTTTATATGTCAATGGCACAACAGGCAAAGAATGCTGAATGCATATTTGTATAGACTGGCATTCCATGGGTCTTGTGGTCAACATCATGCCGGCCACCTTTACTTCCCAGGACACTGCCTGGTACCCACTGGTGACAAAATGGCAGTCAAGCTAATACAAGGAATTCCAGAGAAATTTGACTAAAAAGCTCAACAAAATAGGGAAGCAGAAAAACGTGCACAAAACAACATAATGTATAATTTTGGCCAGGCAGCCATTTTCAATTTAAAAAACGGCTGCAGGGCCGAAACGTTACGTTGTGTTGTTTTGTGCACGTTTTTCTGCTTTCCCATTTTGTTGAGCTTTTTAGTCAAATTTCTCTGGAATTCCTGGTACCCACTGTAGGCTGGGTCAACTTGGAAGACAAGGTAAATTTCAATGGGGTAACAAAAAACAGCCTTGATGAAGATTCAAACTGAAAACCTTCAGTCATGAAGAGAGTCTGCACACAGTGTCCAAACTATATAATTCGAGTAAGGATCTAAGTGTGTGTACATTAAATATTCCGTTGTAAACTATCACTAAGAGGGGAAAAGAGGTGGAGTAAGACAGAGAGAGAAGATGATGGGCAGTCTGACATAATGGCTTGAGAGACTGTCAGAACTGAATGAAAGTACTAGAGACAGAAGGTTGTGGATAGATATGACTACCAATGACACACGGCATGGACTACAAGATGAAGACTATCATCATCATATGCAATGTTGATAAGTGTAAGTTGGCATGGCATACCATCTCAATCTCACACAATCAGTCTCAGACCAAGTCTGTGTTCTTCTCTTGGTTAGATATTATAGACAAGTCATCTAACTGGTTATCTCTTTATCTTCTTGCTCCTTTCTCATTTAATCGACGAGCATTCACTAAGTCTTTGAGCTTTATTCTCTTCACAACATGTCCAAATGATCTTGACATTTCACTAATTTCCTATCATTAGTTCATGGTCTCTATTTCTTGAATAAAAGCCTCAATCATTTATTTTTCTTTCTCAAATCAAGGCAGACTACCCCTTTAGCTGCATCTGCATATTAATTTATTGTTCATTTTACCAGTGTAAAGCAACAGATAAAGAATCAATAATCAATGCAAACAGTATTGAAAACAAATTATATTAGTCAAATAAGAAGTCATCATGTAAGAAGTCACTATATGCATTACAATAACTTCAAATTCTGGCAGAAAACTAGACAAGGACATTACATACTATACACAACAATAAAAGAAAAGTCAAAAGATGCAGAAAACCAGAAGACCTACCTTTGAGCTAGAAATGACAGTGTTTTCATGCAAACGGACCGAGCCACCAGCGTCTGTGCTGCATTGATGACACTCTTGAGTACCATGACTTTGTCAGACATCTTGACTAGAGAAGCTGCTTGCTCACCGATGCTTTTCAGTTTCACCTCACATCGGACACTCTTTGGTACAGCCCCTGTACCCATGCCTATCATGTACATACTGGACAAAGCGGCTGCAACATACAGTATACAAATATACAATATTAGACAAAGTGGCTGCTACATACAGCAGACAAATATACAACATAAATTATTCACACACGCAAACATGCATGCACAAATGCTCACACATATAAACATAATGGACAAAGTGGCTGCAACATAAGTAAACAATTATATCACATTCATACAAGAGTGGCTGCAACATACAGTTTACAATTATAGCACATTCATACTGGACAGAGTGGCTGCAACATACAGTTTACAATTATAGCGCATTCATACTGGACAGAGTGGCTGCAACATACAATTTACAATTATAGCACATTCATACTGGACAAAGTGGTTGCAACATACAGTATACAATTATAGCGCATTCATACTGGACGGAGTGGCTGCAACATTCAGTATAAAATTATAGCACATTTATTCTGGACAGAGTGGCTGCAACACACAGTATACAATTACAGCCCATTCATACTGGACAGAGTGGCTGCAACATACAGTATACAATTACAGCCCATTCATACTGGACAGAGTGGTAGCAACATACAGTATACAATTACAGCCCATTCATACTGGACAGAGTGGCTGCAACATACAGTATACAATTATAGCACCTTCATACTGGACAAAGTGGCAGCAACATACAGTATACAATTATAGCACCTTCATACTGGACAGAGTGGCAGCAACATACAGTTTACAATTACAGCACATTCATACTGGACAGAGTGGCAGCAACATACAGTTTACAATTACAGCACATTCATACTGGACAGAGTGGCAGCAACATACAGTTTACAATTACAGCCCATTCATATTGGACAGTGGTAGCAACATACAGTATACAATTACAGCACATTCATACTGGACAGAGTGGCTGCAACATACTGTATACAATTATAGCACCTTCATACTGGACAGAGTGGCAGCAACATACAGTTTACAATTACAGCACCTTCATACTGGACAGAGTGGCAGCAACATACAGTTTACAATTACAGCACATTCATACTGGACAGAGTGGCAGCAACATACAGTTTACAATTACAGCCCATTCATATTGGACAGTGGTAGCAACATACAGTATACAATTACAGCACATTCATACTGGACAGAGTGGCTGCAACATACTGTATACAATTATAGCACCTTCATACTGGACAGAGTGGCAGCAACATACAGTTTACAATTACAGCACATTCATACTGGACAGAGTGGCAGCAACATACAGTATACAATTACAGCCCATTCATACTGGACAGAGTGGCAGCAACATACAGTTTACAATTACAGCACATTCATACTGGACAGAGTGGCAGCAACATACAGTTTACAATTATAGCACCTTCATACTGGACAGAGTGGCAGCAACATACAGTTTACAATTACAGCACCTTCATACTGGACAGAGTGGCAGCAACATACAGTTTACAATTACAGCACCTTCATACTGGACAGAGTGGCAGCAACATACAGTTTACAATTACAGCACATTCATACTGGACAGAGTGGCAGCAACATACAGTTTACAATTACAGCACATTCATACTGGA
This sequence comes from Candidula unifasciata, assembly GCA_905116865.2. NCBI lineage: Eukaryota > Metazoa > Mollusca > Gastropoda > Stylommatophora > Geomitridae > Candidula > Candidula unifasciata. The sequence goes on from CAJHNH020004445.1 coordinate 469,294, forward strand.
CAGAGTGGCAGCAACATACAGTTTACAATTACAGCACATTCATACTGGACAGAGTGGCAGCAACATACAGTTTACAATTACAGCACATTCATACTGGACAGAGTGGCAGCAACATACAGTTTACAATTACAGCACATTCATACTGGACAGAGTGGCAGCAACATACAGTTTACAATTACAGCCCATTCATACTGGACAGAGTGGCAGCAACATACAGTATACAATTACAGCACATTCATACTGGACAGAGTGGCTGCAACATACAGTATACAATTATAGCACCTTCATACTGGACAGAGTGGCAGCAACATACAGTATACAATTATAGCACCTTCATACTGGACAGAGTGGCAGCAACATACAGTTTACAATTACAGCACCTTCATACTGGACAGAGTGGCAGCAACATACAGTTTACAATTACAGCACATTCATACTGGACAGAGTGGCAGCAACATACAGTTTACAATTACAGCACATTCATACTGGACAGAGTGGCAGCAACATACAGTTTACAATTACAGCACATTCATACTGGACAGAGTGGCAGCAACATACAGTTTACAATTACAGCACATTCATACTGGACAGAGTGGCAGCAACATACAGTTTACAATTACAGCACATTCATACTGGACAGAGTGGCAGCAACATACAGTTTACAATTACAGCACATTCATACTGGACAGAGTGGCAGCAACATACAGTTTACAATTACAGCCCATTCATACTGGACAGAGTGGCAGCAACATACAGTATACAATTACAGCACATTCATACTGGACAGAGTGGCTGCAACATACAGTATACAATTATAGCACCTTCATACTGGACAGAGTGGCAGCAACATACAGTATACAATTATAGCACCTTCATACTGGACAGAGTGGCAGCAACATACAGTTTACAATTACAGCACCTTCATACTGGACAGAGTGGCAGCAACATACAGTTTACAATTACAGCACATTCATACTGGACAGAGTGGCAGCAACATACAGTTTACAATTACAGCACATTCATACTGGACAGAGTGGCAGCAACATACAGTATACAATTACAGCACATTCATACTGGACAGAGTGGCAGCAACATACAGTTTACAATTACAGCACATTCATACTGGACAGAGTGGCTTATATAGTAAAAGTTTGATAAGTAAAAGAAGTCAGTAATATTTTTCATCTATCATTGCCAGAAGGTGCTGCAGCAGATAACCACTATGAAAAATCACGACTTCCAATGAGGTTACAGGCAAACTGACAGAGGTCAAGCCAGGTTTCTGCAACCTGCACTAACCAAGTGTGAAAAGGAAAAAATACATTATGGGATGTTTCACATTAAAGGTCGGACAGAGCCAATCAGAATTACAGAATGCTTTGGATCTAAAGAGTGTACTGAAATGTTAATTCCAAATTGTATTGTATGGTTGTGAATCTTGAAATGTGAACTAAAGAATTAAGACGTAATTATGATAATTTAATAAAACAAATATAATTATTTCAAATGTGCTTTAAATCCCTATTTAAATAAAATATGTCATGAGTTCATCCAGTTAGAAGAGGTCAGTTAAGTTGAACTAAGTTAAGAATTGACATTCATCACACGAGACTTTCCCCACAAGTGCTCTATCCCAATCTTCAGCAGCCAGCTAAGAGTTTCCATTCTGATGATATTAAGTCAGATAGGTGTGCTAATGGTATCTGATTATGTTCTTTCAGTCTCCTATTCTCAGTAAAACTAAAGGACCCTTTTCCGGGCCTTCAGGCATATAGGGCATGTTGGGCTAGACCTATACTTTGTAGACCAACAGGCACTCAGTGGGTGATGTGGTCAGCATCACACTGGCCATCTTGACCTGCCAGGATTTCACCTGGTACCCATTCAAGGCTGGTTCGCCTGGAAGACAAGGTCATTTTTCAAAAAATTCTGGCTCTGTTAATGTTTGCACCGAAATCACAGGATCCGTAGGCGAATGTTTAGCTGCTACACCCCGATGACTCTCAGTAACTCTAAATATGGACATATAAATAAACCATAAAGCTTCAAAACTATGAACACCCATGAATAGCAAATTAAAAACATGACTTACAGAAACCAGTGATATCTGGATTTGACCGACTGCCCACTGATGATGATGCTGCTCCTTAAAAAAATATGAAGTATTTAAGTATTATATCATTACCTGTGAAGTATTTAAGCATTATAGCATTGACTGTGAAGTATTTAAGCATTATAGCATTGACTGTGAAGTGTTTAAGCAAGATAGCATTAATTGTGAAGTGTTTAAGCAAGATAGCATTAACTGTGAAGTGTTTAAGCAAGATAGCATTAACTGTGAAGTGTTTAAGCAAGATAGCATTAATTGTGAAGTGTTTAAGCAAGATAGCATTAATTGTGAAGTGTTTAAGCAAGATAGCATTAACTGTGAAGTGTTTAAGCAAGATTGCATCAACTGTGAAGTATTTAAGCAAGATAGCGTTAACTGTGAAGTATTTAAGCAAGATAGCGTTAACTGTGAAGTATTTAAGCAAGATAGCAGTAACTGTGAAGTATTTAAGCAAGATAGCAGTAACTGTGAAGTATTTAAGCATTATAGCAGTAACTGTGAAGTATTTAAGCAAGATAGCATTAACTGTGAAGTGTTTAAGCAAGATAGTATTAACTGTGAAGTGTTTAAGCAAGATAGCATTAACTGTGAAGTATTTAAGCAAGATAGCATTAACTGTGAAGTATTTAAGCAAGATAGCATTAACAGTGAAGTATTTAAGCAAGATAGCATTAACTGTGAAGTATTTAAGCAAGACAGCAGTAACTGTGAAGTATTTAAGCAAGATAGAATTAACTGTGAAGTATTTAATAAGCAAGATAGCATTAACTGTGAAGTGTTTAAGCAAGATAGCATTAACTGTGAAGTATTTAAGCAAGACAGCAGTAACTGTGAAGTATTTAAGCAAGATAGAATTAACTGTGAAGTATTTAATAAGCAAGATAGCATTAACTGTGAAGTATTTAAGCATGATAGCGTTAACTGTGAAGTATTTAAGCAAGATAGCATTAACTGTGAAGTATTTAAGCAAGGTAGCATTAACTGTGAAGTATTTAAGCAAGATAGCGTTAACTGTGAAGTATCTAAGGACAGCCAGATGGTTTTGCTCAATAAAACACAAAAGTACTAAATACAGCACAGTGTGTGAGACAGGAAAACTCAAGGGACAAGCCAACAGAGTTAATAAAAAAAAAAAAAAAAAGGTAGTGTTTAAGCAAGATAGCATTAACTGACAAATAGATGGTTAACCAATATCATAGAACTTCCCCACCTGGTTGTGCACTCAATGTTTCTAGTAGTTCAGATATATTCTCCTGTCAAATGAACCCAGTACAGAACCATGTGATACTGACATGTTATCAGTTGGGTTATTCCCATGGCACTTCATGACATGACCATAGGGCCCTCAGATTTCCTACTCAACATAAACTGACATGCTGACTATGTCCTCAGACCTCAACATGCACTGACATGCTGACTATGTCCTCAGACCTCAACAAATGATCAGCAATACAGACTTACATGCATATAACTCATACTCTCTACTATCTCTTTATTCTCCTGGATAATTCCACCTTAAGATGGGTACTAGGAAATGTACTGGGAGGTAAAGGTGGCTGGCATCATCCAATGAATGCTGACAAGTCTATAAAAATATGAGTCCAGCAATACATGCCCAATGCACCACTGGTGTGCACAGGGTCCTTTGCTTTTACTCTTAAGAGTAAAATTGCAATCCCAGAATGCAAGTACCTGCCGTTGGCCTTCTTTGGTAGGTATCAAAGTGCCTGGGTAACAAGGTCACATGACACAACTGCAGACTCTGTGGCAGCCTAAACTCTGAAACTACAGACAATCTAGCCAGCGGTAACTATACGGCACCTGTAATACTCACTCATTAGGACCATCTAGTCAGCAACTGTGCGTTTTAAGGCATTTTTGTTTTAAGGAAAAAGGGTGGGTGAGAAGGTTGGGTGAGAAGGGTAAGGGTTGCACTGACACAATGGGACCTTACAAGATGTAAGGCAATTTCAAGGTCATAAGGTCACAAGGAAACTAAATCAACCTTTTTACACTAGAAGAAATGGCTAAACAGCTTTCAGAGGCGATATCTAAGAAGAATACTTGACATTTAGTGGCAAGAAAAGATCACAAACACTGAGGTATTTGAAAGAGCAGGTATTTCAACAGCATTCTCAATGCTTAGTCTACAAAGACACAGGTGGCTGGGTCACACCTAGAGAATGGAGGATGGCAGAGTCCCTAAGGATATCTCTATGGTGAATTAAAAATGGGCAGAAGATGTCAAGGCCGACCTCCACTACTATATAAAGATGTGTACAAACAGGACATTAATGATATAGGTACTGAGGTGGACGTGGTAACAAAATGCTATGGACCATGTTGTATGGAGGAAGCACATTGAGGAAGGAAATGAGAATGAAGGAAGAAATGAATGCAGAAAGAATAAGAGCTGTGCGTCTGAGAAGAAACACATTAAAAACAAATGTCGACAACAAAGGTCCTGAAATCCCGTGCTATACTTGTGAAACAATGGTCCTGAAATCCCATGCTATACTTGTAAAACAATGGTCCTGAAATCCCATTCTATACTTGTGAAACAATGGTCCTGAAATCCCATGCTATACTTGTGAAACAATGGTCCTGAAATCCTGTACTATACTTGTGAAACAATGGTCCTGAAATCCAGTGCTATACTTGTGAAACAATGGTCCTGAAATCCCATGCTATACTTGTGAAACAATGGTCCTGAAATCCCATGCTATACTTGTGAAACAATGGTCCTGAAATCCTGTGCTATACTTGTGAAACAATGGTCCTGAAATCCCATGCTATACTTGTGAAACAATGGTCCTGAAATCCTGTGCTATACTTGTGAAACAATGGTCCTGAAATCCCGTGCTATACTTGTGAAACAATGGTCATGAAATCCTGTGCTATACTTGTGAAACAATGGTCCTGAAATCCCATGCTATACTTGTAAAACAATGGTCCTGAAATCCCATGCTATACTTGTGAAACAATGGTCCTGAAATCCCATGCTATACTTGTGAAACAATGGTCCTGAAATCCCGCGCTATACTTGAGAAAGACTTTTCTTAAATCGGACAGGTCTTGCTAGTCACACTCACCATCACAAACAGAATATGAGAAACATTTCTGGATGTTGCAGGTCAACCAAAGAACAAATGACAGCAACACAATTTATCTGAGGGTTTAGCAGAGTGAAGAAAATTTCATAGCCTAGAAGGAGGTAAAGAGAACAAACATAACAGAATAAGATAAGAGACCATAAAAAACAAGACACACTGTAAACAGCTTTGAAACTCCATTTACCAGTTTTGATATATCACCAGCTACATCACCAGCTTCTTACTGTTTGTAACAGAATGTTTCAAATATGTGGATCCAATTCTAGCAAAGCTCCCTAAATAGTCATCTGTTTAACACTGACAGCTGTCTAACTATAGGAGAAGACTTATGTGATGCAACAGACCTGCTAATGCTGCAGCAGATGGTGGTGTTTCTGAGCTGACACTGACAATACTTCTAGTGCCTAGTGGGTCCTGATCTGTAAACTTCACTGGATCTGGTGTTGGCTTGTGGTCAGTCAATCCCAGTCGCGGCAAAAGCTTCTGGTGGTCAAGTATGCTGAAAGGCTGCTCCTCCAAAGTTAGACACAAGTCATCTGAAAACAGGCAGTAGAGGGTAAAATTGCCATTAACAAAATATGGCAGACATCAATAATGTAAGAGAGTGGGCAATTGTGTTAGCTAATGTTACATCAGTAGTTGTCAGATGTTAACTGATGTCACATAATAATTGTTACAAGTCAGCTGATGTTACATCAGCAGTTGTCAGATGTTAACTGATTTCACATAATAATTGTTACATGTCAGCTGATGTTACATCACCAGTTGTCAGATGTTAACTGATGTCACATAACAATTGTTACATGTCAGCTGATGTTACATCAACAGTTGTCAAATGTTAATTGATGTCACATAACAATTGTTACATGTCAGCTGATGTTACACCAGTAGTTTTCAGATGTTAATAGATGTCACATAACATTTGTTACATGTCAGCTGATCATCTGAGGCCACAAGTCAAGACAGGACACATGTGAAATAATGTGTCCTATGTTAGAAGTGTGATGACAGACTTTAAAACATAAACATGGCTACAAGAGTGAAAAAAAGAAAAAAGAAAGAAAAAAAAAAGAACGAGAATCATGAATCATATGATGCGTTCCTGTGTGGTTTCCAGGATCCAATTGTGGGAAAAATAAGAATAGAGCCACTGCCTTTTCAACAAGCCTGAGAGGCAAGGAACCAACAATCTGCATACAAATAAGTTTGATCTGTAAAACGGATGTGCACACAACACTCAGGTTCTGGAACAAGACTAATGTCTAGAGGTGGATTAACAACCAGAACTTTCCGCCAGAGTTTACAGCTGGTGAACATGAAAAAGAAAAGACAACGACATAAAACATGAAGCACCAACAAAGTGAATACCAAAATAAACTAACAACAACAACAACAAACACTAAACAGCATCCACAAACAGTGAATAGTGCCAAGAAACACCAAAAAACAGTGAACAGCACCCACAAACAGTGAATAGTGCCAAGAAACACCAACAAACAGTAAATAGCATCAATAAATTAAAAACCATCAACAAAAACTAAACAACACCAACAAACACTGAACAGAACCAATAAAATCAACAACACAAACAAACAGAAATCCACCAAAAAACACTGAACAACACCAACAAACTGAACAAAATTAATAAACTGAACAGCACTAACAAACACTGAACGACACCAACAAACACTGAATGACACCAACAAACAATGAAAAACACCACAAAAACTGAATACTATCAACAAACACTGGAAAAACAGCGATAAACTAAACAATAACAACAAACTGAACAACACCAAGATATTGAACAACACCAAACAACTGAGACCTTCTGGCTTTGTCTCTGCAGAGCCTAACAAATCAGGAGCAGCTAACCCTGAGCTGAGCTGAGCTTGTGTTGGACGATCAGTCATGGCTAAGAGCCCAGCTCCAGTGTTAGGCCTAGCTGATCTATGTTCCTGATTCATCTGAAATGCAAATGAAACACTATTTTACATCTGGAAATCTACAATCAGATACAAATTTAACAAACTTGTCATTGTCATCAAGGAATAATATTTACATGCACATTTATGTTGAGATGCAGAGGTGAACTATAGAAAGGACTCAAACTGGTTAAGACCTATTTACATCTATCTGCAATCATCCGGGAAACAGGTTCCCTGCTGAAGGCCTCACCATATAGGACTGATGATTCATTCAAGTCAAAGGACATATCTCCGAGATGTGAGGAATCTACAGTCTGTATACGAATCAGATAGCTGTGTAAAACTGATATGCACACAACACCAAAGTCCTGGAACAAGACCAAAGAAAGCATGGGTGATTATTGTGTGCAGTCTGAAGATTCACACTATGGACGACTGCTAATGAACATGAGATATGACGAGAGACAAGACGTCACTTGCCGACAGAAAGGGTAGGAAGGGCAGAGGCTTGTATTGATATGTCCTGATGCTGCATTTCGCGGGAGAGCAAAGTCTCTGAGCTCCATGTTGGAGGAAAGGAATTATCCTACCGTCGTCCTGATGCCGCAGTTTGCGGGAGAGCAAAGTCTCTGAGCTACATGTTGGAGGAAAGTAATTATCCTACCGTCGTTGAGTACAGTGATTGTAACATATTCATTTCATGGACACACATTATATCTGTGGAGAATTGTTGATTAAACGTATTGATATTGCCTGTCAACGACGTGTTCTCAAATGTAGAAGTTGCAACAGTTGACCATGTTGGTGGCGTGTTTCTGCCTGTCGTTGGTTTTGACATTTGTTACCCCTAGAGTAATAAGTTACTTGGACTTAGTAGGGCATGGACTTGGGACGACATTTCACGGAATAAGCTATGCACAGAAGATCACTTTACAGTATGGGGGGCCAATTTTGCTGTACAGTGATCATTGAGGATTCTGCCAGAGTTCACAGCCGGCAAACGCAGAAGTAGTTTAAGTTGAGCTGCCCACAGATGGTACTGCATTGCATATCTTGCGCTTATTTCAGCTCTTTTTATATGTATCACCCATGTGTTGTTTTTTCAAATAAGATGTCCAGATCTCCTTTTATATATCTTGTAAATGCACAAGACCATTAGGACATTATCCACTAGTTCTCCAGCCATGTTTAGAGTATATTCTCTACAGCAATATAATATTATCTGTGTGTAGTTTTCTGAACATGTCCGAATAATACTCTAAACAAAAGCTACAGATCTCCAACCCTGTCTGGAATATGCTTTATACATCAGTAGAACATTAGCATAGACAGTTCTCCAAAAATGTCTGAAAGAAACTATGTACATAAAAAGAACATTACCGTACACAGTTTTCCAACCACATCTGAAAGATACTCTATACATAAAAAGAACATTACCGCACAGTTTTGCAACCACATCTGAAAGATACTCTATACATAAAAAGAACATTACCACACACAGTTTTGCAACCCCATCTGAAAGATACTCTATACATATATACAACATTACCGCAGTTTTGCAACCACATCTGAAAGATACTCTATACATAAAAAGAACATTACCGCACACAGTTTTGCAACCACATCTGAAAGATACTTTATACATAAATACAACTTTACCGCACAGTTTTGCAGCCACATCCGAAAGATAATCTATAAATAAATACAACATTACCGCAGTTTTTCCAACCATATCTGAAAGATACTCTATACATAAATAGAACATTACCACACACAGTTTTCCAACCACATCTGAAAGATACTCTATACATAAATAGAACATTACCATACACGGTTCTTCAAAAATTTCTAAAAGATACTATACATCCAAATAGAACATTATCACGCACAGTTCTGCTAACATGTCTAAAAGATACTCTATACAGCAATAGGACACAGTTCTCCATAAATATCTGAAATATACTTTGAAAATCAACAGAACATTACCTGCATGTAATTCTCCCGGCACATCTGACACATCAGATAGAATGGATTACCAGTGCCACAAGCACCATCAAACCAGCCGCCATCGTACAACCCCAGACTTCGGTAGCCAAAGCCTCGGCTGCTATCTATTCAGAAAACCAGAAGAAAAACCCTCTGTTTACTTTTCTTTGGGAACTTCTTAAGGTGTATTTGTTTCTGGACGATGTGGTTGTGAAAGTTAATGAAATATGAAACTTCCACTTGATCTTTAGAAATCTGCTGTCTAAACAACAGTAAATCTACGAACATGATACACTGATTCCATCTATCAAAACCTTTTATAACTTGTCAACAAATTAAGGTGATAATAAGAAAAAAGAAAAGTCACCAACTTAACAATCTGAGACAAAGTAAAAGAACAGTTAAAACAGAAAGTAGAGACAGCATTCAAACAACTTCCACATGTAGTTGGCAATATTGAGGAAGAATGGAGTAAATATAAAAAACTATGCTTAGTATTGCAGAAGAATTATGTGGAAAACGGTAGAGTGGAAACAGACAGGGAAATAAATATTCACCTTGGTGGTGCGAAGAAGTAAAAGAAGCAATTAAAAAGAAAAAAGACATATAAACAGTGGATAAAATCAAAGAAAGAAGAAGATTATATAAACTATAGACTGCAAAGGAGAGAAACCAACAGGAGTGTCAAGAAAGCAAAACAAGCATCCTGGGAACGTTTCGGTGAGGCACTAGCAGAAAATGAGAAAACAGCCAGCAGAAAATTTTTCAAAGTAGTTAAAAATATGCAGAAAAGAGATGAGAGCTACAACCCCACTGAAATAATTAATGATAAGACAGGAAGGCCATTGATAGATCCACCCGAGATAGCAGAAAGATGGAGGGAAAGAACAACTGAAGAGCACAGAGCAACAGTTTTAGAACCACACATACTAATGGTTGAAATAGAAAAAGTCATTAAACAGTCTCCCAAATATAAAGCACCAGGAGCTGATAGATTAATAACAGAAATAATTCAAGCAGCAGGTGAAAGCAGCGTCAGATGGCTTCATAGAATATTCAATGCAGCATGGGTACAACAAACAGCCCCTATTGATTGGCAACATGCAATAGTTATACTATTGTGGAAGAACAAAGGAAGCAAACGAGAATGCGGTCAATATCGAGGCATCTCTCTTTTAAGCCATGTTGGCAAAATGTATGCCAAGATAATAGAAACAAGACTGAGACCACTGATAGAACCACAGCTGGCAGAAGAACAGATGGGATTTAGGAGAAATAGAAGCTGCACAGATGCAATCTTCACACTAAAACAGTTAATAGAAAAGAACATTGAATACAATAAGAACTTATTTGTGGCATTTGTAGACCAGGAGAAGGCATTTGACAGAGTTGGAAAGTAATGGCAAGATATGGAGTTAGCGAACACCTCATCGAAGTGTGCAAAAGTTTATACAGGGATTGTAGAAGTGTAGTTAGAATAAATCAGGGAACATCTCATCCTTTCACAGTGACATCTGGTGTAAGACAGGGGTGTGTCTTATCACCACTGCTGTTTATCACCTACATCGACAGTATATGCAAGAATGCCAAGCCCATGAATGAAGATTTTAGTAAGATTAACAAATTACTCTTTGCAGATGATCAGGCCTTGATAGCAGATACAGCCATGAAATTGCAACAACATCCAACATCCATGAATGAAGAATGTAAAACAAATTATATGAGAATCAACACTGAAAAGACAGAAGTAATGTCAATAGGAAAAAAGAAGACAGATCTAAACATAGCAATAGAATACAAAGGCATTAAACAGGCATCTGAGTTTAAATATCTGGGAACTACATTTACCGAAGATGGGAAATTGGATAAAGAAATTAACATTAGATGCAGTAAAGCAAACCAAGTATTGGGACAGCTAGCCCCTCTCTTACAGCATAAGACAATCCCAATCAGCACAAAGAGACATCTTATTCAAAGAATATTTATTCCAACTCTGTGCTACCAGTGCCAGACATGGTCACTCACAACAAACCAGAAAAGAAAATTAGTAGCCAAGGAAATGAGATGTCTGAGAAGGGCTGTAGGAGTGACCATAAGAGATAAGATCAGGAATGAGATCATAAGAGAACAAGTCGGCACAGAACCAATTCTGGATTACATACAAAGACAGCAAGTGAAATGGTTTGCCCACTTAGAGAGAATGCCTTGTGACACCATACCATACAAAGCATACATGGAAAGAGAAGAAGGACGTAGAGCACGGGGTAGACCAAGAACAAGATGGAAGGATAACATCAGAGAAACTCTACAACAGCACGATGTGCCTATGGTCGAGGCAGCCAGAAGAGCTAGAAACAACCTTATATCTCCCTCGACACCCACAGCGGTAAAAGAGGAAGTGAAGAAGAAGAAGAAGAAGAAGACAAAGTTATAAATGATATTATCAGACAGACCGTGGGGAACACCCTGCAGCAAATTCAGTGAGAAACAGATGAAATGGTTTGGTCATCTAGTAAGAATGCAGCCAGAACAGCAAGCAATACAGACACTTCACATGACAAGATTCGATGTGAAAGCAAGAGGTTGCGCAACGAGAATACAGACTGATGACTTTAAAAAGCTTCTACATTGACATAAAATGACAACAGCCTTTGCTGCCCATCAAGCATTGGATTGCAAACTGTTCCTTCCCATGATGCTTACTGACAGAAATGAAAACTGATGATGATGATGAATAAGAATGCTTCAATTTAAATATACTGACTACAAAAGATTACAAACTAATATGACACACCACTACAAGATGTAGGACAGAGAAATTAGCATTAATTTGGAAAGTTTGAGGCAAAACGGGCAGCTAATTACAAGGAAAGATATAGTGGAAAGTTATGATCACATATGTCTGTGTAACAGATTAAGTATATGAAACAGTAGCAGGATGAAGAAAAAGATAAGAAAGGGGGAAAAAAAAAAAAAAGATAATGATGGTAAACTTACTGCCACATCCTGGGTGTGCAGTTCTCATGTGCTGGTTGAATTCACGAACTTCTGTACAACAGATCTCACATTTCACAACACTTGTCTGCTCCAGCCTCCATCGCTGGCAGACAATGACAGACAGTAATACATATTTATCAAATAATGTATCCTATTTTGGGAAAAATTCAATAAATCCTTGAAGAAGAAGAAGAAGAAGACAAAGTTAACATTGTAACGTGCTGTCTGTGTCTTAACTTGCGTGTAAACTTTTTTGAGTTTAAGTCGTAGTAGAGCGACTACAAGGTGATGATCGCTTCCCACGTCTGCTCCCCTTTTGACACGCACATCGAGTAGGGACCCACGCCATGTTCTGTTTACCATGAAATGGTCGATCTGGTTTACATCTCTTCTGTTTGGGGGATATCCATGTAAGCTTGTGTATATTCTTGTGAGAAAATACTAAAATAGTGGTTGATACCTCTGTATATGTCCACTTTGGTAAATGTCTAACTTGGTATGCATCCTGTTTAGACACAAAACTGCTTGCTTGGTATATGACCTTTGTCTGGATGATGACTTGCATGCTAGAACTTGTGTGAGACAAGATGAGACCTACTCCACATGCTGCCCTTGTTTACCTCCCTCACTAATCAAGGAAATGTTTGTTAAATGGAAGGATGTCGAAAACTTTGCAGAGAAGTACCACCCCAACCAAGCCCAAAGAAGCCATCTGGAATGACCAGACAATGTCACATTTCTTAAAAATCCTGAGGGAAAAGCAGAACAGATTTAGGGTAAAAGTCAAATATGGTGAGCCTCAACCAGGCCTAAGTAGGGGGGAAAAAACAGAAAAGGGAAAGATAAAAACACCAGAATTTAAGATTTCTGAAATTATATTTGAAGGGGAATCTCCTTTCAAACAACACCGACTACTCCTACCTTCTCAGCATCTTCCTAGTAGGCACTCGATTCTTCTCAGCAAAGAAAACTGCGGTTAAGTTTTCATTTATTTTATCTAATTGCTTCTGTATTTTAGTATTAGGCATGTTTCAGTATTTTTATACAACTCCCATTAATGTATAACATGACAATAACAACATCACTTGATTCCCATGCGAACAGATACACCATTCTCTCTTTATTTCCTATAGATAAATACATTTAGTATATATCATATTTGGTATCTGTCACAGGATCTGAAACAGATTAAAGAAGGTACACAGAGGCACCCGTAAAAAAAGTGAACAAAAATTCTTCGTAGTGCACTTACAATAACAGACATGACCTTGGCAGCATCCCGTGCGGTTTCCAGGGTTAAGTTATCATCAAAATCGAGGCCATCCTCTGAGAAGAAATCTTCCTGAAGATCAAAGTCGTCATAGATGTCAAACATAGGCCTAGCTTCCCCAATCTCCTGCCTTCTCTCAGGCCGACTGCTTCGACGGTCCCTGGCAGCTGCGGAAAACACATTCGTACAGGTCCTAGAATCAAGTATTCATTCGCTTCCTAGCAACAATAACTAACATGAAGTAGTGACACTTTGAGCAAGGGCAGTCTGGTTTTTCAGCAGCCTGTCTAAAACAAACATGATTATAATTTTCTAATCTTTTTGATATTTGTATGAAGTTGGTGTTGCTGACATTAGAAAAAGAACTCTTGCAAACTATATAGAGCAAGTTTAACATATAGCTGTGAATCATGGACAATTATTAAACATGTCAAACCATTTCTTGAGACCTCAGAGATGTGGTTTTACAAAACAATCCTCACAATTCGATGACCAGCCAAAACAAACAACCCAGATATTTTAAAAGAGGCAAGGGCTTGAAGATAACTCATCACAATCAATTCTGTCATGTTATGAGAAGGTGGAAACCAGAATATGTTTTGACCAAATCTGTGGAAAAAGAGGCAGAGGAAGACAACCCAAGGTGATTCTTGACAGCCTTTTATCATGGCACAGATGAGTGTCGGCACATAAACTGCTACATGCTGTTGAAGATCGCAGTCTGTGGATGCAGACTGTGGAGTGGCATGATCACCCACACCAGTTGGCCAGGTACTTGATGATGATGATGGCTAACATGATTTACCAGCTTTTCAAGTTTTCAATTTTCCACATCTTTCTTTGTCTTCCTCGGTTTCTTTGCCTAATATTTTCCTAAACAATGCTAATTTCTCTATTCTGCCATTTATGTTATGCCCCAAGGCGGACTTTTAATCAGATGGTAACCAGAGAAAAGAGACAGAGCATATGTGGGAATGTCCTTTATGATGATGATGGCATTAAAAACATGTTTTGTACGTGACAAATATATGAAGAGTAAAATATTAAACCATACCATATTGCTGGAATAAAATTTATGAATTCTAAACAGTGCCTATTTTTGATAAAATGAAAACAAAAAGATTATTGCCCCTTAACAGGCATATCACAAACAGAAACTAATTAGGGATTTGCTGAAATCAAAAGTGTTGGGTCTAAAGATGCAGTCATCACAGCCTGGCAGTAATGTGCCAACCGCCTTTTTTTAATTGAGATTGCAGAACAAACAAACAAAATTTACTGGAATAGTGATGCCACCATACAAACGTTGTGGTAATACATAACAAAAAAACAAAAAAATCATACCAGCAGTCAGGAAGCTACGTATGTCCACGTGTCGACCTCGGGTGAGACGTCTGGGTCGCCTGGACAGGCTAGGTCTTGGCAATTCATCATACTCCTCAGCTTCTTCATCAGAGTCCTCGCTAAGCATCAGACTGTCCAGTCGCTCAGACAGGGCTTCGATTGCCATCTCTCTGATAAACAAATCAATCAATGTTATGTTAACTAAGTTGGTCTATGAGACAGACAGGGCTTCGATTGCCATCTCTCTGATAAACAAATCAATCAATGTTATGTTAACTAACTTGGTCTATGAGACAGACAGGGCTTCGATTGCCATCTCTCTGATAAACAAATCAATCAATGTTATGTTAACTAACTTAGTCTATGAGACAGACAGAGCTTTGACTGCCATCTCTCTGATAAACAAATCAATCAATGTTATGTTAACTAAGTTGGTCTATGAGACAGACAGGGCTTCGATTGCCATCTCTCTGATAAACAAATCAATCAATGTTATGTTTACTAACTTAGTCTATGAGACAGACAGAACTTGGACTGCCATCTCTCTGATAAACAAATCAATCAATGTTATGTTAACTAACTTGGTCTATGAGACAGACAGGGCTTTGATTGCCATCTCTCTGATCAACAAATCAATCAATGTTATGTCTACTAACTTGGTCTATGAGACAGACAGGGCTCTTGTAAGGTACTTCACCAGCTCACACGTAAACCAGCTACCAGCCATATTAAACAAAACAACACAACCGCTGCACAAATGAAAGGCATTCCACGGGAAAAACGCAGCTCACAGGGCTGCAACCAAGCCAAAAACCAAATGAAGCATCATATCAAGAACAAACTAAGCACGGCGGCATCTATGGAGACGGAACAACAACTGACCTGTCTGACAGCAAGGGTGCCATGCCAACATCATCTGGTAGTAGACTGAAGGGTGGCATGCTAAGTCCTGACTCCAGGTCATGAAGGTCTATTTCCTGGGGTTCACACTCTACCGGATGCTCTAGCATCCAGGTGGCCAGAAGGTTGGTGGATCTTGCTGAAACTTCCCGGCCGGTCACACCTGAAACAACAGTCATTACTTGCTTGAAATATGCTGACAACATTAAACAGCACGCATTACATTGAGCGAGGACTGTTTTTTTATTTTTATGAAGCAAAAATTATCATATTAACAAGTACCATCCAGGAACATGAAAGACACGTGTGTCCTATTTGTCAGCTTTTGTGGGAAAACTAGGCAGCATCATATCTATTACCCTTATTCTTCTTCCGTTCGCTTAAAATAGATTATCTATGTCTGCAATGTTGTCTCTAGTATCCCTTAACCAAATGAGCTCAACATCCTGACTACTCCTGTGAAAACTCAGCTCCACAATGATGTATAATACCCCGGCTACCTGGGTCAAAGCCTGTTAAGTTCAACCCACTTCATCCTTTAATGTCACTGAAATGTGATAGACAGAAATAAGGGTTAAATATTGTGGAAATATTTGACTTTTACCTGGCCAGTGGAGGAAATGTTGACAATGACATTTAAAAACCTGGGAAAGAAACATCATATTGCACACACACACACATACCAATACAAATAGGTATGTATGCACACACATGCGTGCATGTACATAAACACCAAAAATACCTACATGCAGACAGACAACGAGTAATACATTAAAATAATTCTACAGTAGCAGCAGAGGTTAGGGGAGAAGTCAAATAATGTCAGCAGCAGAGGTTAGGGGAGAAGTCAAATAATGTCAGCAGCAGAGGTTAGGGGAGAAGTCAAATAATGTCAGCAGCAGAGGTTAGGGGAGAAGTCAAATAATGTCAGCAGCAGAGGTTAGGGGAGAAGACAAATAATGTCAGCAGCAGAGGTTAGGGGAGAAGTCAAATAATGTCAGCAGCAGAGGTTAGGGAAGAAGTCAAATAATGGCAGCAGTAGAGGTTAGGGGAAAGCAGACAGCTAGCTGGACCCACTAGTACCGACTGAAGTCAAATAATGTCAGCAGCAAAAGTTAAGGGAGAGTAGACAGACAGCTGTCTAGATCCACCGGCACTGGCTGCAGTGAAAAAGTTTTAGCAGGAAGAGAGGAAGAATTGAAAGGACCAGCTTTCTAAGATCATCAGTGTAGACCAGGGCTATTCAACTAAGTTTACGCAGGAGCAAACATCTTTTTTAATGGGTTAGAGGCCTTAGCCCCAGCGTAGAAAGACCATTAATTCAATACAACGGGCAATGATCCACAGGCTACTTGCTAGGCCTCCACAGGCCGCCAGTTGAACAGCCCTGATATAGACTGTCGTAAAACATTCCTAGCAGACAAAGGAGAACAGGACAAGTTTGCTAAGTCAGCAGACATAAGTGCAGTGTAATAGTTCCAGCAGGAGAAGGGGGATGGAAAGGACAAGCCGACTCAGAAGCACTGCAGCACTGAAACAGTTCCTAAAATGACGCAATGTTACCTGTGGCTGCGAGAGCCTGCTTGATGTGCTGAAGTCCAAAACCCATCTCCAACAGTGGAGTCACAATAGGTGGTGGTGGAGGAGAGGGAGAACGGGATCGGACAGGATTTGCTGGCTGGGGTCTACGGGATGGAGTGGGCGTGGAGGTGCAAATCACCGATGTACCACTTGGCTTCAATACATTAAACATGCGCCTTGTAAACCCCCGCATGTCTTCAGCACTGAAACAGAGCCATGGTTCATTAGGAATTAGACCAATTCATCATTAAGAATAAAAGCTAACGCTTCTATAGGAATTAAGAATAACTTTTACTACAAATCAGACTAATCCTGCATTAAGTATTAAAACTAATGTTACTTTAAGAATTAAGACTAATACTTTATTAAGACATCTATGATTTATTACTGCCTTCAATAAGAATTATGTCTGTTACAAACACATAATAATTCATAATAAAAAGATATCATTTGTAATTTAAAATATTTAAAAAAAATTTTTAAAAATTAATTAAAACAGAAATTAATCAGCAAATGAAGATACAGTATTGTGATACTTGACTGTTAGTCCAGAAAGTGTATGAGTGCAGTAAGTTGCGCATCCTTTACAGGACCTTGGAGAACAAACCAAAGCCATTTTTTGGGGCCTGTCTTGGTTTTGCTGGGCAAATTTTATGTTCAGTAGTTTGCTACTGCTTTTGGAACGGTTAGCTCTCGGTACCACTGTCGAAACCAATACCAGACAAATCATCTGCAGCTATGATCAAAACCAGCAATCCGTCCTTAGGAAGCGTGTTTTTCAACGCCTTAGCGCCAGACCCCGACATGAGTGAAAAGGGAAGTTTCACATCGTGTGACTTTGTGACAGACAGTTCATGACTGGCGCAGCAACACTGCGTGTAACACCAGTGTCTATTGTAACCACCCTGGTCTTGTACAGAAAAATTGCCAACTGACTGTGAGTGAAACTGTCCCACATCTTGACATTAGTCAAGGTTCAGCACACCACATCATCTATAGGTTTCACCCCTTCACTGATCAAAAACGCTGCTACTCTTTGGTGCATGTCGAAAGTAGGGTGGCCATTTTTAAACTGTCATTATGTGATTGTGTTCACTTGCACCAGGATGTCACATACTTAATACTCTTGATATCCTTATCAACAATATTGACAGGCTACATGAAAATGACATGGATACTGTCATTTGTACATTTTCAAAGTTTTCATTGTAAGACCCCTTGTAATTGTCCCTCACTGCGAAGGTATTTGGAAATGATGTACTTAAACTGTCAATACAGGATTGCAGGCCATCACCTCAGTGAGAGGCCAGCTGTTACAGATACTGGGACAATACTGTTTTCACCAAATAGAGATTCAAAGAAACTGAATACAGATCCCTGAGATGCTGGACCAACCAATAATAACAAAGCAGAACTACCACCTGAAAATGCTGAACACAACAATCCTGCGCTGCTCATCTCGACTCTGGTGTGCATGCACTACACAACAATCCTATGCTGCTCGCCTCAAATTGGTGCGCATGTACTACAGAAGAATCCTATGCTGCTCGCCTCAAATTGGTGCGCATGTACTACAGAAGAATCCTACGCTGCTCACCTTGAACTGGTGCGCATGTACTACAGAACAATCCTACGTGGCTCATCTCGAACTGGTGCGCATGTACTACAGAACAATCCTATGCTGCTCGCCTTGAACTGGTGCGCATGTACTACAGAACAATCCTATGCTGCTCACCTCGAAATGGTGTGCATGTACTACAGAAGAATCCTATGCTGCTCACCTTGAACTTGTGCGCATGTACTACAGAAGAATCCTACGTGGCTCATCTCGAACTGGTGCGCATGTACTACAGAAGAATCCTATGTGGCTCACCTCGAACTGGTGCGCATGTACTACAGAACAATCCTATTCTGCTCACCTCGAACTGGTGCGCATGTACTACAGAACAATCCTATTCTGCTCACCTCGAACTGGTGCGCATGTACTACAGAACAATCCTATTCTGCTCACCTTGAACTGGTGCGCATGTACTACAGAAGAATCCTACGTGGCTCATCTCGAACTGGTGCGCATGTACTACAGAAGAATCCTATGTGGCTCACCTCGAACTGGTGCGCATGTACTAAAGAACAATCCTATGCTGCTCACCTTGAACTGGTGTGCATGTACTACAGAACAATCCTATGCTGCTCGCTTCGAACTGGTGCGCATGTACTACAGAACAATCCTACGCTACTCACCTCGAACTGGTGCGCATGTACTGCAGGATGGATGTCTGATGACCGGTCCCAAAACCTGCTAGTGCATCGCTTCCATTCGCTGATGAAGCCATACCAGGCATATGTGTCTCACTGAGTTGTAGCTTCTTGGGAGCTGTGTTTGTCTGGTTCTCATTCATGTGTACATCCATGCCGTGTTTGGTGCTGACTGCCAACTTTGATAATTTATCTGCAGAAAAGAGTGTACATTCAATCTGAAATCACATCCTACAGATGTATTCATTCTGCAGTCCCAACCAACACACAGGCACACACATCCACAAACAGCTAGACAGGAGTCTCAACAAGATCTTTGTTACAGCAGCTTACATACAATTTGTCCAGACCAACAGTGAAGAAGTTTAAAACATACATGTTTCAACAACAAATTAATTTTTAAATTTACACCCAAAAAAAAAAATTTACAATTACAAAAAACTGGCTCAGTAACAAGTCATGCAGGCATATTTGTATGATATGACATTTGGCCCCTATTTTTCCCTGAGAAAACAGCATATATAAGTAACATGGTAAATGTTATATAAACCACTTTTACTTCCGCTGATCTCCAGTACTCATGTCATCAGCCTGAGAACACAAGTTCTTTAATCATCAACAATTAGCAGGTTTTTTCTTTTCTTTTACACAATGTCACGGCACAACGAAAGACATTTTCTCAGGCCAATTCTCTAGCCCTATGTGCCTTCCTTCAGAGTCATAGCATTTTCTTGTCCTTCTATCCGCAATCAGGAAGTCAGCCTCTGCCTCCTTTTCCAGAAATTGTACACTCCATCACCGGTTTTTTCCAGGCCATCATGACATTTAACATGGCCAAAATACCTTAGCTTTCGGGACAGGATGCTGTTTTTACATGCCAGTTGCCCTCAATGTTCAGATCATGTAGGATGTCAGTGTTTTTCTCCTTACACATCATCAACATGACAAGCCAGTTCCCCTCAATGTTCAGATCATGTGGGATGTCAGTGTTTTTCTCCTTCTCCTTCCATGGTACACTAAGAATTTCTGTAACATGTTAATTCAAGAGTTCTGATCTTTCCATCGATGACTGAGTAACTGGTTCATGCCTCACATCCATAGGTGGCCAGAGAAAAGATATATGATCTCAAAATTTTTTTTCCAACTCATTTGTGGGTGCTTATTTCCTTTTTTTAAACAATGTATACATTTAATTCTTTCTCGAAAGCTGAGATATTTTGGTCACATCAAGCGCCACAACGAATTGGAAAAAAATTATAGCAGAAGGCATGGTACCAGGAAGGAGGGGCAGGGGCCGACCGACACGAAGATGGGCACAGGAAATAAGTGACTCCTTGAGTGTGAAAGTTCATGAGGAGGGAGAACTGGCAAGCGACCGAGTTTCTTTTAGGCAGACTGTGATGAGAGCAACGTTCTGCAAAGGACCTGCTATGTGATGACATTTAATTTGTCTTGTCATTATTGTTTTGATAATATACCTCAGCATTAATGTTCTTATCTCCACTGAAGATATTCTCAACATTCTATTGACAAAAATGATATCTCTGCTTAAACTCTCCACACAGATAATCATGTTTTGTATTGACACAGTGCCTGTAATAACACACAAGTGAATCACTAAACAGGCAATAAAACAGGAAACAAATGGACTCAGGAAACAAGAAAAAGTCATCAAAGAGAAACTCTTACATTCTGCCCTACAATCTTTCCCACAGTAGTTGTAATTGATCAATAAAGCATGTTTTGTTTATATAACAATACGCAAATTATGAATATCAACATAAAAAACACACACAAAGGCATTAACATGAAAACAGAATCAAATGTGCGAAGAGCAGTATCATACACAGCTTACCTTCTAATACATGAACCCCAAGCTTCTCTTCGGCAATGTGTTGTATGATTGAGCCATGCAAGACATTGAATGCCCTCTCTATCTCTGGCAGCGGAACTGCCCTTTTGAATGGCGAAGGGAAGGTTGAGCGGGTCACAAATAGTCTCATCATCTGCCGAAGAGAAGCCTTCATGTTCTCGTTTCTGTGTACGCCGATGGAGTTAAGCAGTTCTTTGTCAGCTGTGCTGTCTTTGATGCTGTAGCGAGGCACCAGCAGCAGCTCCACAAACTTCTCACTGCTTGCTAGCACAGACAGGGCCTTCACTGCGGACAGCTGCAGAGCTGCAAACTTGAGAATGTGGATTTCTTTGTCTCTGTTGATCTTTTCCAAGCTTAGGGGCGGTGCATCTGAAGATACGATGGGTGACCTGCAGTAGGAAGAAGGTCTGCAAGTCCGTTCGTCATCAGAGGGGCCAGAAACGGGTTTTGCTGTTCCAGAGTTTTCTGTACCGGAGATACTAGAAAACTCTGTAGACAGATCTGATGGAATCAGAGATTCCTGATCAGCATCAGACTTGATTGAAGGCAGGCTTTCTTGTGTTTGATGAGCCTGAGTGGCCAGGGATGAGAAAGCCTGAGTCCCTAGCTGAGACAGACGATCTAAATCAGAGTTCAGGTTGATCTCAGATGCACTGATGGGTTGTATCATTCTGTGACAACCTGATAGCGGATCTGTGGTGATGTCAGCTGAATCAACACTCACCGCCCTCATTTCTCTCAGCATGACTCCGCGGGCTGATTCCAAACTTTTGTGTAAATCTGGAGACAGACCAGCCAACCTAACTTCGTCCGTTCCTGACTTCTTGTCTGCATTGTGGTCCAGAGTGTTGAGGTCTTCATCTAGCATGGCAGCAATGTCTCGGTCCAGTTCTCTCATCAACTGTTCGGATCTGTCCTTGCTCCTTTGTCTTGCTATTGGAATGAAACAATTTTAGAAAAGTTTATTTAACAAAAATATAGTTTCTACAATTATTTATGACATTTCAAGGAATAAAATATTCCATAAACAGCTGTGTTATACACATTCACTAAACAAAGTCATCTACATTGAAACCTCATTAATATGAACTTGCTTAAGACAAACATTTGGTTAAACGTGATTACAATGTTGGTCCCGACAGGGATGTATTTAATACATCTATTAGTCCCGGTTAACACAAATAATGTAAACACGAACTCATGATTTGTAGTTCCCTTGGAATTTGTGTTAATGAAGTTTTACTGCAAATGTTTTGAAAGATGCAGACAAGACGCAATGACATATATCCCATGCATCAAAAGAAGCAGTCAACGTTTTTTTGCCTCATGAGAACAGAAAAAACTAACAAACTATAGCAGCTGAAAAGTTTCAGAGAATAAAAAAGAGAAAAAAAAAACCAGAGGGAGAATATGTCTGACAGCATTTCATCAAAGCATGAAAAATATCAGCACATGAATTCAAAAATTCTCATCAATGGTGTTTTTGTTTCACACAAAGACTAAAATCACAGAAACAGATCAAATGTAGCATTTATTAGTGTGCCTATTAGAGTGCTCACACACACACAAAACAATTCTGTGCCACCTCCACAATGGTGGTTGGTTATAGTGCACCAGGTGCTGTGTTTGGGAATGTTACATGGTGAAGCCCCATCTGGAAACCATGAGAAAGGTTTTTTAAAACACTGTTCACCACAGAAGCCACTGTGGCTTAGCAGCTAGATAACTGCCTGTGGATCCGAAGATTGTCGGTTAAAATTCACATGGAGCCAGACTTTTTCAAGCATGACTTTGGCTCACAGGATGAGCCAGCCTTAAATGGGTACCAGGTAAAGACCTGGGAAGTGAAGGTGGTTGGTGTGGGGTTGATGATTATATCACCCACTGATGCCGACTGGTCTGTCCAATAGAGGTCTTGCCCTATATGCCTAACATGCCTAAAGTGTGGGAAAGGGTCCCTTACTTTTTTGTTTACAGCAGAAAATGAATGCCAGTACTCGAGGATCCTTACATTATTAACCGTATTCAGTAACCTCTAATTAATGGAGTTGCATAAAAATGCTAAACTAAGAACAAGAACCAGTCTTAAGCATTGGTCACTTTACATGATCAATGCCTGGGACTACATGGGTTAAAATAACCATAAAGAGCAAAAGGGATCAAGGATACTTGGGATACAGTTGGTCTATGTAACAAGTGAAACAGTCCTTGCTGAATTCAGATAAAATTAGCAATACTTCAGAATCACTCAATAGTATAGTTTTTGTCTCCTTACTTGCTAGAGACAAAATATTACACTTTTCTAAGTCAAGCAAATCTACCCAATCTTTCATGCACATGAGGTGGAAATTATACAATAGAAATACTTATGCACATGATGTGTAGACTTATACACATGAAATGTAAATTATAAAACAGAACATAAATACTTATGTACATGATGTGTAAATTATAAAACAGAACATAAATACTTATGTACATGATGTGTAAATTATAAAACAGAACATAAATACTTATGTACATGATGTGTAAATTATAAAACAGAACATAAATACTTATACACATGATGTGTAAATTATAAAACAGAACATAAATTCTTATACACATGATGTGTAAATTAAAGAACAGAACAAAAATACTTATACACATAACTAGTAAATTAAAGAACAGAACATAAATACTTATACACATGACATGTAAATTATTGAACATAACATAAATACTTATACACATGACCTGTAAATTATAGAATAGAACATAAATACTTATACACATGACGTGTAAATTATAGAACATAAATACATGATGTGTAGTAACCCAGAAGCACCACAAGAACAGAAAGACTTGTAAGAGCACACAGGAATGTAGAGATGTACTGGAGCACAAAAGCACCACAAGAACAAAAAGACTTATTAGAGCACACAAGAATGTAGAGATGTGTTGGAGCACAACGGTACCACATGAACAGAAAGACTTGTAAGAGCACATAGGAATGTATTGATGTACTGGAGCACAAAAGCACCACAAGAACAAAAAGACGTAAGAGCACACAAGAATGTAGAGATGTGCTGGAGCACAAAAGCACCACAAGAACACATAAACTCAACCCACCAGCAGAGGCATCCCGTTCATGCTGGTCCTTGCTGGCACCTCTATGAGAAGAACAACTGTCAGCACGTGTCCGAACATCTTTCAAAAACGCCAGCTTGACCAAAGCATCCAAGTGATGAGACTGAAAGCCAGCAAGGCTGGTCACATCAAAGCTGACCCCTTCAAGTGGCTCCAGGTTTGACAACACAGTGTCACTGCAACAAGACACAACATGGAAACTGTTGCTGAACTGAGTTCACTCAAAGCCATAACCCTTACTTAGTATGTGCACTTAAAACTGATCTTCATTACAAACTCATTTCTGGGAGTCTTTTTTCTTCTTCTCTGCGCTCACAGGCTGTAAACTACAGATACAAGTTATGGTTGTTCATCCACTTCTGGACTTTGGTCTTGCTCCAGAACCTGAGTTCTGCATGCATATCCATTTTACAGATCTGGCTTATTTGTATGCAGACTACTGGTTCCTCGACTTTCAAACAGATGCACTCTGACTCTGAAAGAAACCAACCAATGTAATCACCTCCTAGGACATGTTTGCTAGAGGGGCAGTGGGTCTACTGTGGGGCCCTGGGACCCATACAGGGATTTCTGGGTGTAAAATTAACATTTTGATGGGGAAACTGAAACTCTGGTAGTCAAGAAGCTACTAAGTTTCCTGGGGAAGAATATTTTGCCATTGAGTACACAGTGGCTGGCACTGACCATTGTCATGCCATGAAAGTGTAAATTATCTTTAAAGTTGTCATTCCATGTTTTTGTGTGTGTGTGTGTGTGGGTCGCCCTTTTGCTCTTGTAGCTGATCTGAGACGCAGTGCCAGTGGTGGTATCTGATTTGTATTTGATGTTGCTGCAATCTAGCGAGATGATCAAACCAATTCATTTGCTGTATCTCCATGAATCTAGTACAACAGTATAATGATTCAGGCATTCTCAGATGGTCAGGATGAAGGCTTTTCTTACGAAGCTATATCAGGTATGTAAACAGACCACGTTTGCCTACTATCTCAACTCTGAATGCTGAGACCCTGCTGAAAGTAAGCACTTGTACGTGTGTGCTCAGTGTTTCCCTGCAGATCCCCAACAGACTTTTCTTCACATCTTATGTAACACAAAACTGCACACAAAAACCAGAAAAATATTTCACACAAAATTTAAACAAACGTTAGTTTCCCCTCGGAAAGTAGGTCACATTCCATTGGCATTTTTTTTGGAGTAGTCTACCGTGGTTGAGGTTATGGGTTTGGCCCTCTGTTTTTGTCTTGCATTTACCTTTTCACTCCCAGAAAGAGACATAGGTTGCAGCACTGTCTAAGGGGTTTGTGTGTTAGACTCAGTTTTTAAATGTTTTTGTAGTGTTAGAAGCGCTGGCATGGTGAAATACAGAACATGCAATATCAGCGGCACTGCGGAACACCCTCATCACCGTGTGTGAAAGTCGGGTGTCTCAAGGCCGACAAATCAGAAGTGAGCTAGTGTGTACCCGTGTGTAGAATAGGGGGGGGGGGGGGGGGGGGGGGGGGGGGGGGGGGGGGGGGGGAACCAACGCATGTTTTACCCACACAAAAAATGTTTCAGAATAAAAAGGAACAAATCAGTATTGAAACTTCTGTTACAAATTTTTGTTAACAAAAAAAAAAACAAAAAAAAAACTAAAGAATTTACAAAAAACAAAACAAAACAAAAAAAAACAGGCAGAGGAAGCATCACCTCACTGTGCTATCTCCTTCATCCCACTGAACCTTTGCTGTAATGGCAGATTCCCGAGGCAGGCCTAGGACAATGCCCTTCTTGCCACTGGTTTTGTGGATGCAGCGGCCTCCAATCCTCAATCCATGGTCCACTCCACCAATCACTGCCAGGCAGGGCCAGATCTGAAAGTTTGTAGTGCCATTGACAGTCAATATCAGGACTGGCTGAAGAAATGCTTCATGTGTAGATTATTTGTTCAATAATTCAGTGTAAATTCACACACATAGGTTATAAATTAGAGCTGCATGAGATAATGAGATAATGCATACAAGTCCCTACGTGAGTTTCTTCACAATTTCCTCATTTAAAATTTGAACATGAAAATGAAATAAAAAATCATGTACAAGAAATAATGTGTTTTAACACCCCCAACCATATAAAATGTATTAATAATATGACTTTTTTCAAAAATGACCTTGGCTTCTAGGTCGACCTTCACGGGGTACCAGGTGATGTCCTGGAAAGTAAAGGCGACCAGCATGATGCTGATTATAAAATATAGGTCTAGCCCTACATGCCCAATATGTCTGAAGGTGTGGACAAGAGCCCTTAATGATTTATACAAACAATGGTTTATTATCCATCAGGAGGAAACAAAATAAACTCATTAAGAATACTGGCGTGACATTCAACCTGACATTCAAGAGAAACACTGAGAAAATGCAAAAATAATGACAAAATTCAGTTTTTATGGAGAAACATATCACACTCTCACCATCAGCAACTGCCTTGCCTGATGAAGTGGGCAGATGCTGACTTTCCATGTTTCTGACAGTTCCACAGACGATATTTCTCCACACCATCTGGTACTATCATCTCTTCTCATCACATAGCCAAGAACACTTGTCATCTCCTTCTCTTGTGGTTGTTTATATGTTCTCCTCTCATTTTTCTTTTTTAGACAGTTGCTGTTCACTGCTCCAAGTGTTTAAGATACATGCAAATATTCATTTGAGAAACTATATGATCATGTATAGGTTCTCAAGGTCCTATATCTAGCTGCGTGATATTTCTCAATCTTCATCATGATTAATTTCCACTTCTGCTATCCAGTGTCGTGGGGAAGAAGTTTTGCAATCCATTGCTAGAAGGGCATCAATGGTTATTGTCACTTCTTGTTTATGTAGAAGCTCTTTAATATCATCAGTCTATATTCTCCCCTAGGACGACCTCTTGCTTTCATATAAGATCATTTCATGTGTAGCACCTGCATCGGAAGGTGTTCTGGCTGCATTCTTACATGATGAACAAACCATCTGATATTCTTTTTTCTCAATGAATTTGCTGTATGGTGCGGGCAATATTTAATTTCCTCCATAATTCTCTAGCAATATTAGCTGAACAAATAAATGCTCTACCGGTTTGTCTGCACCTGTCGCAGGATCATCCCTCATATTTCTCAGTAATACCTGAATACTTGAATGCACAGAAGCAGTGGAGGCAGAGGGAAGAAGAGAGACAGAGAGTTAGATAACTAGTTATAACTAAGAGGTAATTAGATTTAACAGAAAGACAAGCAGAACCACACAACTCATACCGGTAGGGTTTGATTTAACAAAATCACAAGCAGAACCACACAACTCATACCAGTAGGGTTTGATTTAACAGAAAGACAAGCAGAACCACACAACTCATACCAGTAGGGTTTGATTTAACAGAAAGACAACCAGAACCACACAACTCATACCGGTAGGGTTTGATTTAACAGAAAGACAACCAGAACCACACAACTCATACCGGTAGGGTTTGATTTAACAGAATGACAAGCAGAACCACACAACTCATACCGGTAGGGTTGGATTTAACAGAAAGACAACCAGAACCACACAACTCATACCGGTAGGGTTGGATTTAACAGAAAGACAACCAGAACCACACAACTCATACCGGTAGGGTTGGATTTAACAGAAAGACAACCAGAACCACACAACTCATACCGGTTGGGTTGGATTTAACAGAAAGACAAGCAGAACCACACAACTCATACCGGCAGGGTTGACTCTTGGAAAAGGATAACAGAATCAAACCCAGCTCACCTGATTACAAGCATTTTCCAGTTTGAGATCTTCAGCTGAATACAACAGGTGTCCATCATGGCTGTTCTTTCTGTTATGTTTGGCTCTGTTGAATTCTTTTTTCTTATCCTCTTCTTTAGATTTGGCTACATGAGCATTCAATATACAATACATATTAGCAAACAAGTCAACAATTAGTTATATATATATTGGTCATTATTGAGGTACTAGCCTCACATAAACAATGTTAAATTAGGTTATTCAGTCTGAAGGTGGGAATAAAGACACATAGCTATTCGATAAATTCTCAAGGTGAGTATGAAGATTTTTGTCTTCCAGGAGAATTCTTAAAGTGAGTATAAAGATTGTATCTTCCAGGAAATTCTCAAGGTCAGTATGAAGATTTTAATTCTCCAGGGAATACTCTAGATGAATATGGAAGATTGTAGTCTTCCAGGAAATTCTCAAGGTGAGTATGAAGATTGTAGTCTTCCAGGAAATTCTCAAGGTAAGTATAAAGACTGTAGTCTGCAAGGAAATTCTCAAGGTGAGTATAAAGATTGTAATCTTCCAGGAAATACTCAAGGTGAGTATAAAGATTGTAGTCTGCAAGGAAATTCTCAAGGTGAGTATAAAGATTGTAATCTTCCAGGAAATACTCAATGTGAGTATAAAGATTGTAGTCTTCCAGAAAATTCTCGAGGTGAGTATAAAGATTGTAGTCTGCAAGGAAATTCTCAAGGTGAGTATAAAGATTGTAGTCTGCAAGGAAATTCTCAAGGTGAGTATAAAGATTGTAGTCTGCAAGGAAATTCTCAAGGTGAGTATAAAGATTGTAGTCTGCAAGGAAATTCTCAAGGTGAGTATAAAGATTGTAGTCTGCAAGGAAATTCTCAAGGTGAGTATAAAGATTGTAGTCTGCAAGGAAATTCTCAAGGTGAGTATAAAGATTGTAGTCTGCAAGGAAATTCTCAAGGTGAGTATAAAGATTGTAGTCTGCAAGGAAATTCTCAAGGTGAGTATAAAGATTGTAGTCTGCAAGGAAATTCTCAAGGTGAGTATAAAGATTGTAATCTTCCAGGAAATACTCAAGGTGAGTATAAAGATTGTAATCTTCCAGAAAATTCTCGAGGTGAGTATAAAGATTGTAATCTTCCAGGAAATACTCAAGGTGAGTATAAAGATTGTAGTCTTCCAGGAAATTCTCAAGGTGAGTATAAAGATTGTAGTCTTCCTGGAAATTCTCAAGGGGAGTATGAAGATTGTAGTCTTCCAGGAAATTCTCAAGGTGAGTATGAAGATTTTAATTCTCCAGAAAATACTTTAGATGAGTATAGTTCATTTTAGTCTGCCAGGGAATCCTGAAAGTGAGTATGAAGATTTTAGTCTTCCAGTAAACAGCTGGTGAAACATCAGAGTGGTCTGAAGTGCAGAGAAGAGTGAGACAGGGCTACAATCTGTCTCCATCAATTTTCAACATATATGCTGAAAATGTTATCACAAACCCAATTGGCGATGAGGCACGTGAGTGTTTTGATCCACTAAATTGGAGGTAATTCTATCCCAGAACTCAATATGCAGTTCTCGTTTCCAATAAACAAGGTTTAAAAAAATGAATTCTGGCCGTCAAAAAGCACAGCAAAAAAGCAAAATCTTTTTCTTAATTTGAAAAAATAAAATAAAAATAATAATGTCTTCAGTAAATACAGCACACCAACCACATATCACAATTGAAAACGAAGAAATAGAAAATGATTTTGAATACTTGGGCTCTTTAGCAAACAGCAGAGGAGACTGCTCGAAAGAATTTGGAAGAAGACTTGCATTAACAATGCATAGATTAAACAGCATGAAGAACCTATGGAAAAGCACCAGTGAATAAGTTAAAGTAAAAATCTTGAGATCCTGCATTTTTCCTGTGGCAACTTACAGTTGTAAGTTCTGGACTCTCATTCAGTCATTGAAAAAAAAAAGATCAGAGCTTTTGAAATGAAATGTTACAGAAAAATTCTCAGAATACCATTGATCAAGAAGAGGAAAAACATTGACATTCCTCATGAGTTAAACATCAAGGAGAACTGGCTCGTAAACAGTGCCCTGTCCCAGAAGTTGAAGTATTTTAGCCACATCAAATGTCAGGGTGGTTAGAAAAGACGGTAATGGAGGGTACAGTTTGTGCAAAGCGAGGCAGAGGTCGACCTCCGTGAAGATGGATAAGGACATTAAAGATGCATTGACATTGAAAGCACATGGGGCTGGGCAGCCGGCTAGGAAGAGGGATACTTTCAGGCATGCCATGAGGAGAGCAAACTTCTGTTAAAGACATGGTGACTGATGATGATGAGGAAATTCTCAAGGCGAGTATGAAGATTTCAATTCTCGAGGGAATTCTCTAGATGAGTATGCAAAATTTCAGTCTTCCAGGGATTTCTCAAGGTGGGTATCAAGATTTATACTTTCAGGGAATTATCAAGGTCGGTATGAAAATTCACAATTTTCCAGAGAATTCTCAAGCAAATACCAGCCTACCATCTAAACATTCATCAACCACACATGTGAAGCACAAACTGTGTCAGAGAGTGGACTAAAAGCAAATACAGAGCTATGGATGATGCACATAATCATTTGAAACTATCTCTTATGTAATGAGATAATCGGCAGATTACCCACATGAAGAGCCAATAGAGAGGCTACATAAAAGTGTTTAAAAACAACTCAGTGGATCAGGACACATTTCAAGAGATCATCATCATCATCATAAACCACTTTTGCCATTAAGCGTCGCAGCGAGGAATAATTTGCGATCCAGTGCACGTTGGTTGCTCCTGGCTATTGTCATGCCATGAAGGCGTAGAGTGTCTTTAATGTTGTCGATCCATGTTTTCTGCGGCCATCCTCTTGCTCTTGTAGCTGATCTCCTGAGATGTAGTGCTTGTGATGGTATTTGATCTTGCGGCATTCTAACAAGATGGCCAAACCACTTAATCTGCTGTTTCTCGATGAATCTAGTACAAGGTGTCGTTCCCACAATTTGCCTGATAGTTTCATTATTCACTTGATCTCGATTGACTATTCAATAAGCGTAATGACCAGGCTGATAGATTAGCTGCTGCCACTCTTGTGGACAGTGGAATACTTTATGATAAAGCATGGTCAAGATTTTCTAGGATCATGTAGATAGTTCAACAGAACAGAGCATCTGTACCTGGAGAAAGAGATTCAGCTGGGAGAGTAAAGATGATGTTCAACACACAGGGAAATAGCTGGGCAGATGTTAAACCATGCTGCAACCGGCACTTTCAATATGGAAACCTTCAACTGGCTACCAAGATAGGGGACAAAGTATGTGTGGGAATGTCCCATGTCCAGTGATGTTAGTTCTTGATTCACTTAACATTTCTTCACATAATTCTACTGATTACAATTCAACATAACTAAGCAAGACCGTCAAACCATTTGATGCTACTAGCATGGACAAGAAGACCATCAAACCATTTGATGCTACTAGCATGGACAAGAAGAACATCAAACCATTTGATGCCACTAGCATGGACAAGAAGACCATCAAACCATTTGATGCCACTAGCATGGACAAGAAGACCATCAAACCATTTGATGCCATAGCATGGACAAGAAGACCATCAAACCATTTGATGCCACTAGCATGGCCAAGAAGACCATCAAACCATTTGATGCCACTAGCATGGACAAGAAGACCATCAAACCATTTGATGCCACTAGCATGGACAAGAAGACCATCAAACCATTTGATGCCACTAGCATGGACAAGAAGAACGTCAAACCATTTGATGCTACTAGCATGGACAAGAAGACCATCAAACCATTTGATGCTACTAGCATGGACAAGAAGAACATCAAACCATTTGATGCTACTAGCATGGACAAGAAGACCATCAAACCATTTGATGCCACTAGCATGGACAAGAAGACCATCAAACCATTTGATGCCACTAGCATGGCCAAGAAGACCATCAAACCATTTGATGCCACTAGCATGGACAAGAAGAACATCAAACCATTTGATGCTACTAGCATGGACAAGAAGACCATCAAACCATTTGATGCCACTAGCATGGACAAGAAGACCATCAAACCATTTGATGCCACTAGCATGGACAAGAAGAACATCAAACCATTTGATGCTACTAGCATGGACAAGAAGACCATCAAACCATTTGATGCCACTAGCATGGACAAGAAGAACGTCAAACCATTTGATGCCGCTAGCATGGCCAAGAAGACCATCAAACCATTTGATGCCACTAGCATGGACAAGAAGAACATCAAACCATTTGATGCTACTAGCATGGACAAGAAGACCATCAAACCATTTGATGCCACTAGCATGGACAAGAAGAACATCAAACCATTTGATGCCACTAGCATGGACAAGAAGACCATCAAACCATTTGATGCTACTAGCATGGACAAGAAGACCATCAAACCATTTGATGCTACTAGCATGGACAAGAAGACCATCAAACCATTTGATGCCACTAGCATGGACAAGAAGACCATCAAACCATTTGATGCCACTAGCATAGACAAGAAGACCATCAAACCATTTGATGCCACTAGCATGGACAAGAAGACCATCAAACCATTTGATGCCGCTAGCATGGCCAAGAAGACCATCAAACCATTTGATGCCGCTAGCATGGACAAGACCATCAAACCATTTGATGCCGCTAGCATCGGCAAGAAGACCAAATGATTGACAACTTTTATCTTAGAATAAAAGATCAAAACTACTAACTTTTCTCTTCTTCTGAAGGACTTGCTGGTGTCATTGTGGCTTTGTTAGATGATGATAAGGTCTTGTCCCCTTCGCTGGTATGTTGTTGCTCTGGCTGTTGCAGCATCTCTTCTGTCCAAGCATGCAACATCTGCAGCTGCCCACACATGTGCTCACTCACTGCATTAGACCAGGCAGGCACCATGTGCAGGCTCCGGATCAGGCTTATCATGGATTCTGCCATGACTGCTGCAGATGGGGCACACATTGGCGAGCCTGCCATTAGTTCTCTGGGGCTCTCTCTCAAGTGCATGTCTGTTATTTTCACCTTAGGATTCACAATTATAACTGTACATCAAACAGTAATAAAAACATTTCATACAGATATGATGCATTTATACCAGTGAAAATATTATCAACAAAAACAAAACAGAGACTATCTTCAAAGCTAACATGAAATACATGCAGTAAAAGAAAGTGAAATTATGACTTAGTCTTTTCGCCCTGAGAAGCCGTTATTTTGACTTCACCCCCTGCTACAAATCCCACAGAAGTTAGTATTTTGGCTTTGCGTCATTGGACATTAGATGACAAGCTTAGTTAGTGGCACTGGTTCTGTCTGCGCCTGTGTAGTGTTCAGGATATGATTATATTTACTTAAAATAGCTCTTGGGTATGTGAGTATTTATTGTCAGAGAAATGTCTCTTTTTTTAATTATTATGATGTCATATTCACAGCAATGGCATAAGTCCACACAGTTTTTCAGAACCAAGGCAATGTATTCCAGTTAATTCTCTGTTCTGTTCACGTTTCCTGTTTACTTACCTTCCAATATTTCTTTAAAAAAGTTTAATGTATATAAGTCAACTTTTTTTTTTTTTTTTTTACAAACTTATTTATTAACCTGTGTAAAATTGTTTTTTTAGTAGGATTTCTTCATGAACTGAACTTGCCAGGTTGTGGGCTTTTCTCACCAAGGGTCTCCAGGGTGAAAGGATTTTCACTGGCTATCTGTCTGATGCTTGTTATATCTATATATACTTTACTACTGATATCCTCTTGCACAATCCAAACATAATATAACTAAGGGCCATAGACAGAAAAGAGGTAAGTCTTGGATGTCACAAGCAGAAGACAAAATCAGAGAAGTGTTTAGGCTAGAAAATAATGGGCAAGAAGAGGAGTGGGTCAGGATGTCAATGAAACAAAATAAGACATGTATGGTTTTCATCACACTGGGTTGGAAGTTCAGGGAGTGGCGAGCAGACACTGTAGAATAAGAAATTGAACAGTGAATGGACCTTTTCTAGTGCAACAAAGCCTAGGATATGATACCACAACATGATTGAAGAATGGAACTAGGGGCAGTCACAGAAGCTTGCCCCCGGCTTGAGAACCTGCTGCACACACATGCTCTGATCAGAAGACTCACAGCATGCTAGGAAAGATGAAGAAAGGACTGCAAACAATGCTTCAGAGGCCTCAAGTAGTTAAGTGTTGATTAGGTCTTTTCTTCTAGGCATGCAGGTGTTAGCAGGCAGACATATCAACTAAAGCTTCACCACTGGTTGGAGAAATGGTGCATGACAAGCAAGATGTGGTTAACACTTTGGGAGCAAGTGATATGAAAGACCTTGGTGAATCTGAGCTAGGACTAGCTGACAGGTTCAGGCAACATCTCTCTGATGTGCGGAACGCTTCTCTCAAACCAGTGATGATGCAATTCCAATGTCAGAGTCACCAAAGTGTCTTCGACATGGAGATTACGGCCTTAGGCCTAGAAGCTCCAATGACAGAGTTTGCAAGTCTCTGAAGAACCGCCTTATCTATTTAATAGGGTCTGTCTCGCCTAAGGGACTAAGCTTTCAACAAATCCTTATCAATCAGCAGACTCTTTACAGGACATTCCTCTCATCATGCTTTTGTGTATTTCTGTTTATTCTAGTTTGTAAATGTGACACTGTCTATTCATGTCAGGTGCTGACAAAAGATGTCTGACTTCAAGGTTCACTTGACATTTGTTTTTGTGAGAATGTGAAGCTGACTAGTTCTACTTTTTTTGTTTGATATCTTTTCTTAAGAGAATAACACAGCAGGGAGTGACCACAGGAACTGATCAGATCCCATACTTACAGGAAAGGCTAGACAGACATATCATCAGACTGCTACTAGTATTATCAGCAGTAGAACTCTTTGCTGGCTACTCAAGAAGATGCGAATGGAATGCTAATGAGCGTATCTTGAGTGCAGTGGTGTTAGCTCACGGTTCAATTCCAATCAGCTGCTTTGTGACTATAGCTGGATTCCCTCCTGACATCAGTGAAACAAACAACAAAATGACGTGTAGTACCTTCTCTCCTGGGCTGCTGCTGTAGAATGTAACACAAGGGTACAACTCTGTTCCATCCACATCTTCAAAGGCAAGTCTGGGTTCCTGTGCAGGCAGAATGTCATATTTTTACCGATTATTGCCAGGAGGGGCGTGTGTATGGGAAAGGGGGGGGGGAGGGGTGTTTACCCAAAATGATGATGATAATCAAAACCATCACCATTTCTAGCTTCATCACCCTCTTCTACTTCAGCAATAAACTTCTGATCATCCTACGTCCAAATCATACCTAAATCACTGGCCAGATTTTGTCAAAGGAAATTGTAACCCAATAAATCAGCACACAGAATCAACTGGATACCAGTGGAGATCTCAGCTGCACAAACTTTTTGATAACAATCAATGAGGTACATGAATCAATGAGGT
This sequence comes from Candidula unifasciata, assembly GCA_905116865.2. Lineage (NCBI taxonomy): Eukaryota > Metazoa > Mollusca > Gastropoda > Stylommatophora > Geomitridae > Candidula > Candidula unifasciata. The sequence goes on from CAJHNH020004445.1 coordinate 505,039, forward strand.
ACATGAATCAATGAGGTACATGAATCAATGAGGTACATGAATCAATGAGGTACATGAATCAATGAGGTACACGAATCAATGAGGTACATGAATCAATGAGGTACATGAATCAATGAGGTACATGAATCAATGAGGTACACTGAATCTTCATCTGGCTTGTTTCTACCTTGAAGATATTCCAGGACAAATAACTCACTGCTAACTATGTGCCAGCATTTTCCCCCTGGAAATGTGTGGCCTTTACATGGTAGCAGACACATTTGAATACAAACTTATTACTTACAATAAAACAAACTTGCTCCTAAGATAATCATGTTTGCTTGAGAGTTTCTAGTTCTGATTGTAGCGCATCACTGAAGCAAATATTTCTAGCACGGTTAAATAATGTTTGCACTAGGCCAGGTTGGTACTGGATGGGTGCAGAACTGTTGAAATTCTGGTGGTAAGACTGCTTGAAGAAGTTGAACTTTATGTTTGATGTGCACAGTAACAAGAGTGTCTTGAGTTTTGACAGTGTGTTGAGCTTTGACAGTGTGTTGAGCTTTGACAGTGTGTTGAGTTTTGAAAGTGTGTTGAGCTTTGACAGTGTGTTGAGTTTTGACAGTGTGTTGAGCTTTGACAGTGTGTTGAGTTTTGACAGTGTGTTGAGCTTTGACAGTGTGTTGAGCTTTGACAGTGTGTTGAGTTTTGACAGTGTGTTGAGTTTTGACAGTGTGTTGAGTTTTGACAGTGTGTTGAGTTTTGACAGTGTCTAGAGCTTTGACAGTGTGTTGAGTTTTGACAGTGTCTAAAGTTTTGAGGCAGGTAAATCCAACTTCAGATTTTTCTTCTCAATACGGTCACGGATGATTTCAAGTTTCTTTCAAGTTGACATTGGTGAAAAGAAAGAAAGAAAGAAAGAAAGAAAGAAAGAAAGAAAGAAAGAGAGAGAGAGAGAGAGAGAGAGAGAGAGAGAGAGAGAGAGAGAGAGAGAGAGAGAGAGAGAGAGAGAGAGAGAGAGAGAGAGAGAGAGAGAGAGAGAGAGAGAGAGAGAGAGAGAGAGAGAGAGAGAGAGAGAGAGAGAGAGAGAGAGAGAGAGAGAGAGAGAGAGAGAGAGAGAGAGAGAGAGAGAGAGAGACAGAGAGAGAGACAGAGAGAGAGACAGAGAGAGAGACAGAGAGAGAGACAGAGAGAGACAGAGAGAGACAGAGAGAGACAGAGAGAGACAGAGAGAGACAGAGAGAGACAGAGAGAGAGAGACAGAGAGAGACAGAGAGAGACAGAGAGAGACAGAGAGAGACAGAGAGAGAGACAGAGAGAGAGAGAGAGAGAGAGAGAGAGAGAGAGAGAGAGAGAGAGAGAGAGAGAGAGAGAGAGAGAGAGAGAGACTAGCCACTGGTGCAATATACTTTTTGTTTAAATTCATCTTCTCTGATAACTAACTAGTTTAAATGTGTCACTGAGCCAAAAATACTCATTACCTGCAATTACAATGTCATTATTCTTTACTTCCAGTCCTTTTATGACAGTTAAGAAAATAAAAAAGCTGTAGAGAAACCCTGGAAAGAAATATATCCAACTAAAAACAGACACTGTCATGATTCAATCTATCAGACAGTTCAAGCAGATGATAAACAGAGAATAGTAACAAATAAAAAAAAACACACACACACACAGAAATACAAACAGGGGTATTCAAAACTACCCAAAACAGATTCTTCAGAAAGTGCAGGCAATAAAAACCTCATGCAAAGTTAGGACATCTGGAATCCTGTGCACACACCCACACCCAAATCATACTATAAAATAAAAGACCCAACAAATTTTGATCAGGATTTCTGCTTTTCGTGTCTGAGAGTTCATGAAAGGTGGATGTAATTCAGTGATCAGTTTGTGTTACAACACTAAAGTATATAAAACAAAATGTGTATAGAACAAAATTCAACTAACAGACTAACTTTAAATAATTACAATGGATAATCTGCAACACTAGACACACCTTTGTTTAGAACAACCAATGCGTTTTCAATTAACTCTTTGAGTCCCAAGGAACGCATCATACGTTCATAGGTTCCTACCTAGAAGCCCAATGAACGCATGATGCGCCAATTTTATTACTCTCTTTACTACCACCTGGGCCTGTGATGCTAAACACCCTGGGACTCAAAGAGTTAAAGCATGATAAAATATGCATGGAGACAAAAACAACAAACGGACAAGACAAGCACATTTTGCAACCTCAGCATTCTTGGCAAAGGCAAGCGTCCTGGCATCCATGTCCAGTATGACGGTGATGTAGTCTCCCTGAGTGAAGCTGGACAGGGCTGAGCTGGTCTCTCCATTGTGGTACAAGTTGCCACTGTAGGCTCGATACAACCACATGTCACCGGTCGTACGATGACCACAATCACGGACTGGCCACTTGGACACCCCCACACATGTGCCTTCATTCCCTCGGTTTTCTCTCACAATCAAGAACTATCAACGATATAAATGAGTTACAATTAAACCATCTATATAAAATGTTTGCACATATATGTATGTATCTGTGTATATGAAATGAATATGATTCTTGCGTGAGAATATGTTGCACTTTTAGGTGTGGAAAGTGAAAAATCAGAACTGAAGTCATTTAATAAGACAGACATCTTCTTTTTCTTCTTCTACTTCTGCTTCTGTATTTGCCTTTAGAAGGGCGGTTAGACCCTTGCAGTTTACAGCTAGGCTGAAATTTCTATGTTTTTTGCCCCAACACATCCAGTTTCAGCCAACCCCTTATTAGCTGCTTTTACAACATGCCTGTTGGTAGGGTGGGGGCAGGTCTATCTTCCCCCTCCCCCCCCCCCCCTTTCCACACATTGGGAGAACCCCCATGGTGAGGGGATACATTGCAATCGATTTAAGAAAACCATTATTAGACATTATCATCATCATCTTCATGTGACTGCTGTCTTCAATGAAATGAAACAAGCAAGTCAGTTGCATGATGTCAATCAATCACTCAGCAGGTCCTCACTTTCCTCATGGCACATGTCAATCAATCACTCAGCAGGTCCTCACTCCCCTCATGGCGCATGTCAATCAATCACTCAGCAGGTCCTCACTCCCCTCATGGCGCATGTCAATCAATCACTCAGCAGGTCCTCACTCCCCTCATGGCGCATGTCAATCAATCACTCAGCAGGTCCTCACTCCCCTCATGGTGCATGTCAATCAATCACTCAGCAGGTCCTCACTTCCCTCATGGTGCATGTCAATCAATCACTCAGCAGGTCCTCACTTTCCTCATGGCGCATGTCAATCAATCACTCAGCAGGTCCTCACTTTCCTCATGGCGCATGTCAATCAATCACTCAGCAGGTCCTCACTTTCCTCATGGCGCATGTCAATCAATCACTCAGCAGGTCCTCACTCTCCTCATGGCGCATGTCAATCAATCACTCAGCAGGTCCTCACTCCCCTCATGGTGCATGTCAATCAATCACTCAGCAGGTCCTCACTCCGCTCATAGTGCATGTCAATCAATCACTCAGCAGGTCCTCACTCCGCTCATGGTGCATGTCAATCAATCACTCAGCAGGTCCTCACTCCCCTCATGGCGCATGTCAATCAATCACTCAGCAGGTCCTCACTCCCCTCATGGCGCATGTCAATCAATCACTCAGCAGGTCCTCACTCCCCTCATGGTGCATGTCAATCAATCACTCAGCAGGTCCTCACTTCCCTCATGGTGCATGTCAATCAATCACTCAGCAGGTCCTCACTTTCCTCATGGCGCATGTCAATCAATCACTCAGCAGGTCCTCACTTTCCTCATGGCGCATGTCAATCAATCACTCAGCAGGTCCTCACTTTCCTCATGGCGCATGTCAATCAATCACTCAGCAGGTCCTCACTCCCCTCATGGCGCATGTCAATCAATCACTCAGCAGGTCCTCACTCCCCTCATGGCGCATGTCAATCAATCACTCAGCAGGTCCTCACTCCCCTCATGGCGCATGTCAATCAATCACTCAGCAGGTCCTCACTCCCCTCATGGCGCATGTCAATCAATCACTCAGCAGGTCCTCACTCCCCTCATGGTGCATGTCAATCAATCACTCAGCAGGTCCTCACTTCCCTCATGGTGCATGTCAATCAATCAATCAGCAGGTCCTCACTCCCCTCATGGCGCACTGGAAACTCTCTCTTTCTCTAGCCACTTCTCCAGCCCGGTGTGCTTTCATGGCCTTTGCATCTTCAATGTCCTGCATCCACTTTCTGGAGGTGGCACGATACACTAGACAGTTTTTGGAGTTCTTCCTTAGGACTAAACTTGGAACTCAGTGTTGATTTTGTTGGAAGGTACACCTTTCTCAGCCCAATGTGCCCATAGATTAATAAGCTGACATTAGAAGCTGAAGTTATGTATTTGTCTCACTCAGATCAAAAGTGGACCACTGAATGGACACCTCTCATCTGAAAGTCTCTGGAAAAAGTTAAAGATTACAATCCTGTGGTATTCTTTAACACTCTCCTTCCTTTCTCTGTGTCTAACGTTCTCACTAAATCTGTGCTTGCATTTGCCCATCTACATATGAATATAGACATACTCAAAACTGTGCAATAAGCAGAATTCTCAGGACTACTTTATACATTCAAGGAAAGAAACATCAAAACCAGAATATGAATATCATTCTTCATAAAAGACAATAAACACCTATCCCAAAACTCAAGACGCATGATGTTTTTCACAGAGAAAACCATGTTCTATAAACAGCAAATGATACAGTGATAGTGCAAACAAGGCAACAGTGATCACACAGTATTACAGTGACAATGGCATTGTATTTATGTCAGTATTTTATTGTGAAATGTTCTAACCTTCCACTGGTAGCAGCCTGAAGTCATCACAGTACTGCCCAATCCATAGCCTCTTCCACCCACCCCGTGGACCAGTGTGTGGCAATTCTCCACTGTACACGCAACACATCTGTCTGGGTCGAAGGCTGCACTCTGGATGACCACACTGTCACCGGTGCTGTCAGTACTTGCATCAGCAACTGTCATATTGCCACCGTCACTGCTGTGTTTATTGTTTGATGGCTTGGACACAGAAGAGTCGATCTGGCTGACCAGCTGGTTTCTTCTCCTTTCTGCCAGACTCACAGCTTTTGTGATGGGGACACACCATGTCACACTAGCCAGGCTGGCAAACAAAAGATCAACTACCTGCAGAAGACAAAGATGTAGTTCTTACAATGTGAGGATAACTCTTAACCTTCCTTCCAGTACATGGAGACAGCGTCAGTGCCATCAGTTCAGATGTACACTGTTACACAGCTGCTACAAACACTAATAGTACTAAAGATTTAAAAAAAAAAAGTTAGTTGTGTATCTTTTACAGGACATTGCAGAACCAACTCCAGCATGCTTTGGCTGTTGTGGTTTTTCTGGGCAAATTTTACGTTCAGTAGTTTGCCACTGCTCTCGGTACCACTGTGGAAACCAACCCAAGACTAATCGTTCACAGCTGGGATCAAAACCCGGCACCCTGGTATTAGGAAGCGTGTTCTCAACGACTGAGCCACAAAAGCCAACTGGAGATACTGTACAGAAATATTAAAAATTATCAAATTGCATGAACTTGAAGTGAAGCCTGGTGAAACGGGTCTGTATCATCTTCAAGGTCAAGATTGGAGATACTATAACCAACTTCTCATGGGAACAGTCAGTAGAGGTACACTGGAGTGGCTGCTGCATGAGAGGACTGAGCATGTATGGGAATAAACAATGTGCAGTAAAGTCAATTGTGATGATATAACATTACAATTTCATGCACCCGAGGACTGGAAACAAATAAAACATTCTTTTAATCAATCAGCAGCCATCAAGGTTAGCATCAATTTTCTCCGTCTCTGACCTCAGCTGTGAACTCTCAGGCTGTCAGTATTCCATCTCTTGATGTTTTTTAGATCAAAACCTATTCTTAAATTTAAGGAAAACTCAAATAATGTCCACAAACAAAACTGTCTGTCACCCAAAAATAACAATAAATGATGAATAAACTCTAAATATCTAGGCTCTCTAATAAATAGCAATGGAGACTTCGACAGAAGTCAAAACAAGGATAGCAATAGCAATAAAAAAAGATTAAACAGCATTTAAAGTCTATGGCTAAACACCAGCAAGAAAAGTTAAAATTCTGAGAGCATTCATCTTCCCTGTAGCAACATTTGAATGTGATCTACCAGTCCTTAAAGAAGAAAATAGGGGATTGGACAAAGAAGAAGAAATACTGACATTCTAAAACATCTGAACATCAAGGAATATTGGCTAATAAACAGCATCTTGTCTTGAAAAATGAAATAGTTTGGCCATATCATTGGAAAAAAATAATAGCAGAAGGCATGGTACCAGGAAGGAGGGGCAGGGACCAACTTTATACATGTGACTCCTAGGATATGAATGTGCACAAGGCGGAAAAGCTGACGAGAGACTAAGGTTCTTTCAGGCAGACTGTGATGACAGCGACATTCTGACAAGGACCTGCTACATGATGATGATGTTATCCTACCACTTATATCACTGTCTACCTTGTGCTCGCCCTCATGAAACATTTCCCTGTAGTGTTGTTTTTATAAGAGTGCTATGTCTTTCAATGTGGCATAAATATTATGCCCAACTTTTTCTTCCAACAACTGTATTTTCCTTCCAGCTGTCTAAAATCTCTGCTTTTGATTTTTGTTTGATCCATGAAATACAATGTAGACCCACGTGTAGACCTGGGGTCTTAATGTAACTTTCAAAAAGTATGTTCTACGGGTCTATGAACAACCAAATGGGAAACAGTTTTGTCTAGATTATTGTCCCCATGTGTCTCAGTCTCACTGGTCACCTGCCGAAATTGTCGTGAAGCACAAATCTCTGTAACTCGAGGGATAAAGCTGTTATGTGCTGAATATGGGTGGCAGCACACTAACATATGGTCAAGTGTCTCGGTTACGATTTGCGCTCAAACTCTGTCACACTCACACAGTCAGGAAAACTCAACAACCGTTGCTATACTCAGTAACACGCACTTTTACATTGGCTAACTGGGAACCTCTACAATACTTAATATGCACACATAAATCAGCTACGACGAGGAATTCTACGATGACCAGCAGATCTCCAAACTCTGAGTCCCATCAGCACACAGCCGATAGCCAACATCTACGAAGGGTCACTCCCTGAGAGTGGAATCGCTGTAGAATCTTGTTTCACTAGTGAACATGACCGCCACATGCGTCATCACCCAAGACAAGCTTTTTTACAGAGGAACACACAGCTCTTTCTGTTTAATTCTTCTCAATCGATCTGTCCTCAGCCCTGGACTGCTCTGCACTCAACTCCCTTCCAGTATACACCTGTGCGCCTTCTCTGTCAGTCCTCTGTGATAACTGAGGCACCCACACTCATGCACACTTTCTCCTCATACCTTCGTACCAGTCTCGCTGGACATGAACTAGGTATGACTATTTACCCAGGCCGGTTGACACCTCAGCATCCACTGGTCAACCCCGGTCCTAAGTCAACACAGAGTCAAAATACTGACTCAGGCCGCACTGACAACTCCTGTTCTAAGTCGCCACAGAATCAAAATATTGACTCAGGCCGTGGCGACACCCCAGTCAACCAAGTATGTACTAGAATTACCCTAAACAATGTTGATACCACCGAATCAACATGCAACACAACCCCAGGGATATCTTAAACAGCTGTAACTGGAACAAAACAATTGAGTCTTAGTCAATGACTATAAAAGCATAAAATGAAGGACTTCACAAATTGACGAGGCTTACCTGAGTCTTATACTCGCCATCTCCTGTTGTGTCTAGTGCTGGCAAGATGGCAGACAACAGTTGAAGAGCCAGGATTTGCACACGCAGACTGTCAAAACACAAGTAGCCTGGAGGTGAACAGACAGGGTTCGGTTTGCATTTATCTGACACAGAAAATACATGATCACTACATCTGGTATTTCCTAAATTCTTAAATAAATAAAATAATGTATATATCACAGACACTGTTCTGTATACAGACTACGGCTGAACTTCAAGATACACATTTAATCCGTTCCATGACACAGCCTGTATGGTCATAACTCACATGCTGAAACTATGTTCCCATATAACTCACATCCTGAAACTATGCTCCCACATAACTCACATCCTGAAAGTATGCTCCCACATAACTCACATCCTGAAACTATGCTCCCACATAACTCACACCCTGAAACTATGTTCCCACATAACTCACATCCTGAAACTATGTTCCCACATAACTCACATCCTGAAACTATGTTCCCACATAACTCACATCCTGAAACTATGTTCCCACATAACTCACATCCTGAAACTATGCTCCCACATAACTCACATCCTGAAACTATGCTCCCACATAACTCACATCATGAAACTATGTTCCCACATAACTTACATGCTGAAACTATGTTCCCACATAACTCACACCCTGAAACTATGTTCCCACATAACTCACATCCTGAAACTATGTTCCCACATAACTCACATCCTGAAACTATGTTCCCACATAACTCACATCCTGTAACTATGTTTCCACATAACTCACATCCTGAAACTATGCTCTCACATAACTCACACCGTGAAACTATGTTCATTCGTTCCAGCCCTCCAAAAATGACCATGCCGGCAGTGGAAAACGAAGTTACTTTCGACCCTGATGCCACAGTCCCTCAACATTGAAAAAAGGGTTCAAGCATATATATAGTTGCAACAGAGGAAAACTACTGTTCTCTCCAGCCTGCATCCTGGATTTCCCCTCAAATTCTGAGACAACAAATAAAAAAACTTATGTGCCTGACCTCGGATCCTGAAAAACACATATCCAGATATACATGTATCCAGGTAGATATGTATCTTGAGGTTCCACTGTATTCATCATGTAAAATGATTTTTTGTCTCCTTCTACGTTTGCCCTTAAAAGGGTATACATATAACTTAGGGTGATCTAATTTTTGAGTTCGTCTACAAATATCTGAGAAGTTATGGCAGTGCAGTGGCTATCATATAAGTTAGTATACCTTGTAGTTATGTGTTCAGATTAAACTCAAAGCTGAAATTTTTTATTTTTGTTTAATTGACTTATGCTCCTAAGTCAAACTGTCTAAAATAGATGGTTACGATATCTGTGCGTTTTGATCAAAAACACCCAATCTCAGTAAACGCCTAATTAGTCATTACTCACAACATGTTTATTAGGGTGCAGCCATTCTATTTGACTTATCCCTCACAATGAGGCCGCGGATCCTACATGGGGGATATAAAATGCCTGATGCAGTATTACTGATAAGGAATATTTAAAAAAAATATACTTTTTAACACACAATGAGATTTTTAAAAAAAAAGGCTGCTGAAGACTAAACAGTTTTCATCAACATATTTTACTTAACAAAAGACACCAGATAGATTGTCAGACTCAAAGCATGATAAGTTTTACAATCCACAAATTCCCACTATAGTTTAATGGCTTTATGTGTAGAATCACATGACATTAAATTATGCATTGCCTTGTCTATGTGTGAGTGGGCTTGCACCCGATGATGATTTGATGTGGAGAAACAAGAAAGAATCACAAGACAATAAATTATGCATTGCCTTGTCTATGTGTGAGTGGGCTTGCACCCGATGATGATTTGATGTGGAGAAACAAGAAAGAATCACAAGACATTAAATTATGCATTGTCTTGTCTATGTGTGAGTGGGCTTGCACCCGATGATGATTTGATGTGGAGAAACAAGAAAGAATCACAAGACAATAAATTATGCATTGCCTAAACCATTACCATCCCTGTCCTGCCCACAGCCAAGGTTCATCAAACATTTGACCCACTTCCAGTCAGTCAGTCGACGCTGAGCTCCCCTGGTAGCCACAACATGTCGAAGGAAGACCAGAAAATCTGCAAGTCTCAGCATCTTGGCCTGGTTGGTTTCTAGGATAGTCAACAAGGAAAATCTTTTACTATAAATAGGTCACAGTATATGATCAACAACATATTGCAATATACTGTAAAAATGTCACAATATACTCTAGACACATCACAATATACTATAAACATGTTATAATACACAATAACACATTACAATATACAATATACATGTCACAAAATAATATAAACACGTCACAATATACTGTATACCCATCATAATATACTATAAACATGTCACAAAAACTATAAATATGTCACAATATACTATAAACATGTCACAATACACTGTACACTTGTCAAAATATACTATTAACATATATATAAACCAGTACAAGATAAACATGTCACAATATATTATATTATTTATGTGGACATTTTCCACAGAAAACAAAGGAAATACTCATGGCTCTGGTAGTTTTCTGATGAGAAACTGGGTTTGTGTTCCACAGAAAAAGTAGGAAATACTTACGGCTCTGGTAGTTTTCTAATGAGAAACTGGGTTTGTGTTCCACAGAAAAAGTAGGAAATACTTACGGCTCTGGTAGTTTTCTAATGAGAAACTGGGTTTGTGTTCCACAGAAAACATAAGAAATACTTACAGCTCTGGTAGTTTTCTGATGAGAAACTGGGTTTGTGTTCCACAGAAAACGTAAGAAATACTTACGGCTCTGGTAGTTTTCTGATGAGACACTGGGTTTGTGTTCCAGTAGTCCATCTAGCTGTTTCCACATGAGCTCAACAACCGCCTGGACCACACCGGCACTCAGCTGGTCAGCATAGGTCCTGGGTGGAATTCAAGAGTCATTACACTATATCTCACTTCTAGGGTCACTTCTAAGTTGTTTACAATGAAACATAGCAAGCCAATATTTAAGACCACACATGGAAAACTTCCCATGACCAAATGTACTAGAAACTGAAGGCAATGTTTTCTGTGTGTGGGTGTGTGTGGTGTGTGTGTGGTGTGGGTGTGTGTGGTGTGTGTGTGGTGTGGGTGTGGTGTGGTGTGGTGTGTGTGCATATATATATATAAAGGTAACACAGAAGACAAATAATAGATGGCACAATTTATTGCCTGGCATATACTGCTGTATTTTACAGAAGTACACTAAGGTAGCTATTGAAGAAAAAACAAAATGAATGTATAGGGTCTGCCTTGAATCGGATCACCTCTGAAGGATCAGCATTATTTTGAAATAGAAATACCACTCCAATATCTTTGATCAACTTAAGAAGGGCGTCCCAAAAACTGAATGCAGCATTTGGAAATGTCCAGCACCGTTTTGTGTGTGTGTTTTTTTTTTTAAAGATGAAAGCAGAAATCAATGCACATATGGTGCTCAACATTTACATCCATTTTGAAAATCCAGGGAACATTGCAAGGTCCTATCATTAGACAAGAGGTGGGGTCACATAAGCAAGATTTGATAGCTGTGACAGAAATATCGACTTCTTGATGGCTGGAGATATTCAACAGGAATGAGATTTGCTTAAGATCATCAGTGGTGCATCTAAGATAATTCTGACAGACAAACTAGCAGAACAGACATCTTTACAGCTAAAACCCTCACATTTGTCTTCTTTTGCTTTCTCCCTTATAAGTAGGGTTGGCACACTATGTTGTGGTTTACAGCTAGGCTACAAATATCTGCAAATTTTGGCCCAAAATATCAGATTTCAGCTAACTCCTCTTAGCTTGGATTCTTTTACTACATGCTTGTCAGGGGTCAGTGAGTCTACGACTTCCTCATCCCTCGACCAAACATGAGGCCCCAGAACCCACACGGGGAAACCCTAAATACTACAGGTGTACAAGAAATGAACTTACCCAACAGTCACAGCTATAATCTGCAACAGTCTCAGGCTGGACACGCCCAGGATGGTGACCAGGTGTGATGGTTCCAGCTGACTGACCACAGGGGGCAGGGTGTGGTAGTTGTGCAGACTGTTGGTGCTGCAGAGCTCCAGAAGGATGGGAGTCAGGCCGCAGGATACAGTCAGAGACACATCCACAGGCTTGTACTTGACACTCAGGGCCAGGATAGTGGACAGCATCAGATGCTTCTTGGTGTCTGCCAGACACAACAAGGTTTGCTTCACAATTCTGGCCACTGACCTATACATCAAGTGTGCTTGTGTGCGTGTGTGTGCGCGCCTGTGCGTGTGTGTAAGAAGGGTGTGCCTGTGTACATATGGACATGTAAGAGTGTATGTGTACGTGTATATTTGGAGTGGGTATGATTATGTGTACATGATGAGTGTATGCAATATTCCATTATGTATATTTGTATACAAACATAACATGCATTGTTGATAATTTGAAAAACATGCATTACTGATAACATGCAATTGCAGTGCGAAAAATAAGTGCTTGGAAGGAGCTGAATGTTAGACTGGCCTGCATGCCCAGTTTGTAAGGCTCGGAAAATAAAGTCTGCTCGTTCTCTCGTTATTCATTCTAGAATTGTAATCTTCTGAATTCAAGCCACTTTTGTGAATGTTTCATAAGCTTTAACTCAGTATTCAAACTATTCTTAGTGACCATACATCAAACAACTTTTAACTAATTTAAAATAACAGAAAACAATGAATTCCGGAAATTTGCAGAAATTCTCCATTATTATTTCTATCATAGTGTCATCTATCTTTGACAGGTAAAATATTCTTCGCACGCTGCTTGTAAATCCTCTAGAAGACTTCAGTTTTCACTTTCAAGTCCAAAAAGCTGGTGTTTTTGGTCATATGAATGATAAAAATGACTTGCATCTACAGGAGTTATACAGACATAGAGACCTGTCACCCAGCCTGGTACCATCTACTGGAGTTAAACAGACAAAGAGACCTGTCACCCAGCCTGGTACCATCTACTGGAGTTAGACATAGAGACCTGTCACCCAGCCTGGTACCATCTACTGGAGTTAAACAGACATAGAGACCTGTCACCCAGCCTGGTACCATCTACTGGAATTAGACATAGAGACCTGTCACCCAGCCTGGTACTATCTACTGGAGTTAGACATAGAGACCTGTCACCCAGCCTGGTACCATCTACTGGAGTTAAACAGACATAGAGACCTGTCACCCAGCCTGGTACCATCTACTGGAGTTAAACAGACATAGAGGCCTGTCACCCAGCCTGGTACCATCTACTGGAATTAGACATAGAGACCTGTCACCCAGCCTGGTACTATCTACTGGAGTTAGACATAGAGACCTGTCACCCAGCCTGGTACCATCTATTAGAGTTAGACATAGAGACCTGTCACCCAGCCTGGTACCATCTACTGGAGTTAAACAGACATAGAGACCTGTCACCCAGCCTGGTACCATCTACTGGAGTTAAACAGACATAGAGACCTGTCACCCAGCCTGGTACCATCTACTGGAATTAGACATAGAGACCTGTCACCCAGCCTGGTACTATCTACTGGAGTTAGACATAGAGACCTGTCACCCAGCCTGGTACCATCTATTAGAGTTAGACATAGAGACCTGTCACCCAGCCTGGTACCATCTACTGGAGTTAAACATAGAGACCTGTCACCCAGCCTGGTACCATCTACTGGAGTTAAACAGACATAGAGACCTGTCACCCAGCCTCGTACCATCTATTAGAGTTAAACAGACATAGAGACCTGTCACCCAGCCTGGTATCATCTACTGGAGTTAAACAGACATAGAGACCTGTCACCCAGCCTGGTACCATCTACTGGAGTTAAACAGACATAGAGACCTGTCACCCAGCCTCGTACCATCTATTAGAGTTAAACAGACATAGAGACCTGTCACCTAGCCTGGTACCATCTACTGGAGTTAAACAGACATAGAGACCTGTCACCCAGCCTGGTACCATCTACTGGAGTTAGACATAGAGACCTGTCACCCAGCCTGATACCATCTATTAGAGTTAAACAGACGTAGAGACCTGTCACCCAGCCTGGTACCATCTATTAGAGTTAAACAGACATAGAGACCTGTCACCCAGCCTGGTACCATCTACTGGAGTTAGACATAGAGACCTGTCACCCAGCCTGATACCATCTATTAGAGTTTAACAGACATAGAGACCTGTCACCCAGCCTCGTACCATCTATTAGAGTTGAACAGACATAGAGACCTGTCACCCAGCCTGGTACCATCTATTAGAGTTAAACAGACATAGAGACCTGTCACCCAGCCTGGTACCATCTATTAGAGTTAAACAGACATAGAGACCTGTCACCCAGCCTGGTACCATCTATTAGAGTTAAACAGACATAGAGACCTGTCACCCAGCCTGGTACCATCTATTAGAGTTAAACAGACATAGAGACCTGTCACCCAGCCTGGTACCATCTACTGGAGTTAGACATAGAGACCTGTCACCCAGCCTGATACCATCTATTAGAGTTTAACAGACATAGAGACCTGTCACCCAGCCTGGTACCATCTATTAGAGTTAAACAGACATAGAGACCTGTCACCCAGCCTGGTACCATCTATTAGAGTTAAACAGACATAGAGACCTGTCACCCAGCCTGATACCATCTATTAGAGTTAAACAGACATAGAGACCTGTCACCCAGCCTGGTACCATCTATTAGAGTTAAACAGACATAGAGACCTGTCACCCAGCCTGGTACCATCTACTGGAGTTAGACATAGAGACCTGTCACCCAGCCTGATACCATCTATTAGAGTTTAACAGACATAGAGACCTGTCACCCAGCCTCGTACCATCTATTAGAGTTGAACAGACATAGAGACCTGTCACCCAGCCTGGTACCATCTATTAGAGTTAAACAGACATAGAGACCTGTCACCCAGCCTGGTACCATCTATTAGAGTTAAACAGACATAGAGACCTGTCACCCAGCCTGGTACCATCTACTGGAGTTAGACATAGAGACCTGTCACCCAGCCTAATACCATCTATTAGAGTTAAACAGACACAAAGACCTGTCACCCAGCCTGGTACCATCGACATGGGTGTTGTTGCAGAGCTCTCCTTTCCCCCCTCCAAGCTCAGATGTTAGACCATACCAGAATTTCATAATGAATTGATGAATCAATGAATCAATTCAGAATTGACATCACTGTACTCTGAGCATTCCCAGACATGCTCAGTCTCATTCCTCAGTAGCCAACAAAGAGTTGTCAAAAGAGAGAACAAACTGAAGTACCTGGAAATTACATTTGACAGAAGCCTGTCCTTCAAGGACCATGTGGAGAGTGTTGTGACGAGATGCCAAAAAGGACTGAATGCACTTAAGACTATGGCTGCAACTGACATAGAGCAGAGAATGCTTTTCACACTATATCAGCACCTGATCCTGTCAGTGGTTGATTATGGCCTGCGACTGCTTACTGTCTCAAAGAGTCAGATGGACAAACTAGAGCGCATACAGAACGCAGCTATGCTGGCCATTCTGGGTTGCACCAGAGACACCCCAGTGGTGTATGCGATATGTCCTTGGTTTGCCGACTGTTGCAGGTAGGCACAAGGTGCTGCAGGTGAAGTCATATCTCAGGGTAGCTGCAGACACAGACCACCCCTTGCACAAAGCTCTGGGCGCAGTTAAGGGTCTGCAGCTGATAAGAGGGAAGAAATGGATGGCTCAGGCAGAAGATACAATCAGACAGGTTTGCATCCTTGAGAACATTAGGCGAGGAGAGGAGTGGGTCAAAGTGCCACCTGAACAGTCCGACTTGTGTAGGGCTATGATCACACTGAGCCGGGAATGCAGCTGGCCAGCAGGTGCCACGGAAATGGAAATTCAGCAATTAATTCAAGATAATGCTCGCTCAGAGGATTTGATCATTTACACAGACGGTTCAATGTCAAGAGGCAAAAGAAGTGCTTGGGGTTTCTTAGCAAAAGTAAATGGTCGATGTTTGGTGCAGGAGAGCCTAACATATGATACCACAACATCCAGCTTAAGAATGAAGGTGGAGATGGTCACTGCAGCTTTCCGCTGGTTAGAAAACACGACACCGGCACGCGCGCGCACGCACGCACGCACGCACCCACCCACCCACCCACAAGGAAAGGCAAGACGGACGTTTAATCAGAATGCTACTGGCACCATTAGTATCGGAACTCTTCACTGGCTCCTGAAGATGGGAATGGAGCGCTTATGGAAATGCCCTGAGTACTGTGATATTGGTTCTTTAATCAAATCAAATGAACAAACAGTTGACATGCTAATAGTTGCAACCTGATTAAAAGTACACTTATGTTATACCCCCCCCCCCACCCCCACCCCCTCCCCCCTACTGCAGAGAGAATATAATCATATGATTCAGCACAGCCTAAAAGACTGCATGGGATGAGTCTTAGGCTGGTAATGCTTCCTTCACAGGTTCCATGTATTTGATTGTCAACAGTACCAGCAGGCTCTCAGGAATTTTGAAGGTTTTTTTTTAGTTGGAAAAGAGGATAAGAAACTACTGTTGTTGTATGTTGTCGTTGTATACGGTTACATTTGGTGCGTGTATTTGTGGCGATACAGTCTGTCAGTGACTGAGGGCGATGTCATGAGTAGGGAAGGCTATCTAGTTTAGATCCCTTCTACATCCGCATTTCATCACAATGTATCCTACTGGTATTTACAAAACCAACGATCAGTGACTGTAAGAATGATTGACATTTATCTGGCAAACAGGCAACAAAACCACAGAAAATGTTACAGAAGTAAATCAGATGATAAAATGAAATATATGAATGTTAGGGTAATACAAATAAAAGACAAGAGAATAAGTTAAGGATGTAAAAAAAAAAATAATTAATCATAATAAAAGAAAACGTAACAGAAATAAATAAAAAAAATGTTACTGAAACGAGAAAATAGGACAAATCATCACAAAAATGAGAAAAGAAAAATGACACAGGAAAGACATTGCAAATAAGAGAAAATGTCACAGACACCAATGAGAAAATCACTGACTGTTTCCAATGTTTTCCACGGGGATGAGGTCAATGAGTGAGACAACCAGTACTTCGTAAATCCGGTGGACCACCAGCTGGATCTCTTGCTGGATCTGAGCTGAAGCTGCCTTGATCCCATCCTGAGTACAGAGAATGGCAAGCAGCCATGTCAGTACAGGTAATCTTAGTTAGGACACTTGCTTCACATAAACCAAACACATTTTTTTTCTTTTTCCCACAAACAGAAAAAAGTATCAGGTTAAAAAATTTACCAGCAAACAAAACACAATCAGCAAATAACATAAAATAACAACCTGGGAGCTGCGGTAGCTTCATGGTTAGATGTTCCGGTGGTGGCCTGATGGTCTTTGCTTCAAATTGGATGTTAAAGGAAAACTGACATTCGCTTGATACTGACCACATCACCCACTGAGTTATCTGTTATGGTTTTTGTTTATTCTTGCTGACAAAAGCCTGTCAACACAACAATAAACGTTATTTGTGATTGTATTCCTGTAAAGCTACCCTTCCATGTTTAGTGCTGTTCCGATGTGTATATCGGTTAGTTGCATATTCTTGACAGGATATCACCAGAACTTATTTTTAGCTGTTGTGGGTTTTCCAGGCAAATTTTACGCTCAGCAGTTTGTTATCTCAGATAAGAAGAATATTAATCAGTAGCACAAGAAAAGTCAAAGATCTATTTTTCTGTCATGGGGGACATTGGGTATTTACTGCCAGCCAGACAGCCACTTTAAAAAAAAGAAATATGGAGAAGGGAACTAGACAGTAAAGTAAACGAGATGGAAAGAATATAAAGTGAGCTGCATGTAAGAGTAAAGGACAGGATGACATGACAGGAGCTGCATGTGATAGTAATAGAGGACAGGATGACATGACAGGAGCTGCATGTGATAGTAATAGAGGACAGGATGACATGACAGGAGCTGCATGTGATAGTAATAGGGGACAGGATGACATGACAGGAGCTGCATGTGATAGTAATAGAGGACAGGATGACATGACAGGAGCTGCATGTGATAGTAATAGGGGACAGGATGACATGACAAGAGCTGCATGTGATAGTAATAGAGGACAGGATGACATGACAGGAGCTGCATGTGATAGTAATAGAGGACAGGATGATGACAGGAGCTGCATGTGATAGTAATAAAGGACAGGATGACATGACAGGAGCTGCATGTGATAGTAATAGAGGACAGGATGATATGACAGGAGCTGCATGTGATAGTAATAAAGGACAGGATGATATGACAGGAGCTGCATGTGATAGTAATAGAGGACAGGATGACATGACAGGATCCTTTACAGAACATTATATAACCAACTGCATAATTGCCTAGTTTTACTATGCAGCCTGAGAGCAT
The DNA here is from genome assembly GCA_905116865.2 of Candidula unifasciata. Lineage (NCBI taxonomy): Eukaryota > Metazoa > Mollusca > Gastropoda > Stylommatophora > Geomitridae > Candidula > Candidula unifasciata. The sequence continues at coordinate 523,301 of CAJHNH020004445.1, forward strand.
GCATCTTTTCTTTAGCAACACATGGATGTGAGTCGTGGACTATCTTGTAGTCATTAAGACAGAAAACAGAGGCTTTTGAGGTGAAATGCTATAGAAAGATTCACAGAATACCATGGACAAAGAAGAAAAGAAATACTGACATTGTAAAAGATTTCAACATCCTGGAAAACTGGCTAATAAACAGCATCTTGTCTTGGAAGCTGAAATCTTTTGGCCATATTAAGCGCCATAGAGGATTGAAAGATAACAGTAGACGGCATGGTGCCAGAGGGGCAGGGACAGACAAGCACAAAGATGGGCACAGGATATGACCTCTAGGATATGGAAGTTCATGATGGGGGACAGCTATCAAAAGACTGAGTTTCTTTCAGGCAGACCGTGATGAGAGCGATGTTCTACAAAGGACCTGCTACATGATGTTGTCTAAAATATCTTGTCAGCCATTTTTATTTTTACAGAAATTTCCTGGTACTCATTTTAGGCTACGTCACACAGGCAGACCAGGTCACTGAAAACAAACATGGCTACTGCATTGACCAAACCCCAGACAGATGAGTTTTCTGTGCACATGGAAGAAGAAACAGTCACAAATATAGCTACTGGTTTGGCTAGTAGCGCTCCGCAGGAGAAGTAAAAATATATTTAGATTTTTCTTTTCTTGCTCATGTCATACTCCCCACTGCTTTTCACACTTAGACTGCTGGAATGAAGAATCAAATATGGCAGTATAAGAAACAGAACATGGGAGGCTGGCACAGGTGTTTACACAAAGCAGATAAAGTGTGTGTGTATGTGCGCATGCTCACACACACACATGCACACGTACACACACACAGATATATTTTCCCCGGAGCACTTAAATGGGAAACAAACTGGAGGAGGAAATGAGGACAAAAGAAAGAAACCCTAAGAAGAACACATCAAAGAGATCAAAGGGGCTGGACTGGATTTCACCCATGCTATTGAAAGAATTGCACAGGACGAGAATGACGTACAGAGCAGACAAGTGGCAAACTGACCTGGTAGTGACACAGTTGGTGGGAGGCACTGTTTGTCTCTGACCGCAGCACCAGCAGGCCAAAACAACCAGCCAGCAGTTGTAAGTGGACCGAGTTGAGCAGAGTTGTTGTTGCAGAGCTGTACTTGACAGACTGGTCATCCTTCTCTTTGCCTGTGCTCAATAGCTCTGCTATCTGGTTCAGTGCATACAATCTGGACTGTTCCAATCAGAGACACAAAAGTATTATGGTATCATCACAGAGTAGAGCTCAATATATGTAGTAACTTGTATCAGACTGAAGGTGAAAGTAGTCACTTTAGAATGTGTTTTAAAGTGATATCCTGTTCAACCCTGTGACGAAATGACCTTTTATTCTCAGAAGTTCATATGTTTAATATCTATTTTGTTCAATAAAGAAACTTGAGAATAAAATTTACTATGCACTAAGCCAAATACTTAAACCATGTGGGATTAACAATTGTTTCCAGTCTTAGCCCAGACAAAGAATCTCGTCCTGGCCTAATATTACATAAGATTACTACCAAGTCTACCAGTAATAGGCCAGACTTGGTGGGCCCTTTAAACAGGCCAGATCAGGGAAATTAACCTGGTCAAGTAGGAAACTCCAGACATGATGGCTCCCCTTTGATGGGCTATCCACAACTTTCAGTGACACTGGGGGAAACTGGATTTGTTCACTTAAGAATGTTTGATTAGAGACGGGCCATAATGAAAGCTAACTGTAGCTGGAGATGCTGCAGCGGCAGGGCTTAAACCCTCTCCTGTAGGACCGGGTTTGATGTATATATAAAGGGGGAGACTTGCTTTAAAAATTGTCTATGAGGGGGAAAGATTAACATAGCTAGTAGTACGAATTTAATTCAGTTTGCAGACCAGCCTGCCACCAATGCAGATCAACAGCAGAAAGTACTTCTAGCTGTGTGAGTCTTGTGTTTGGCAAATTGCTGGAATTTTGCCAGGTAGGATTTAATATCAGTTTTATTTATATTACAGTCCTATTTCTGATGCAGTAGACGACAAATCATATGTTTTTCTTTGTATTTTTACCTAACAGAAAAATATCATCTGCAAAATCCAGATATTTCAGTGGTCTATTCTCTACTCAATCAATGCCAGTACTGCCTTTGCAACATTTTGCCACCACTCAATCAATGCCAGTTCTGCCTTTGCAACATTTTGCCACCAATCAATCAATGCCAGTACTGCCTTTGCAACATTTTGCCACCAATCAATCAATGCCAGTACTGCCTTTGCAACATTTTGCCACCACTCAATCAATGCCAGTACTGCCTTTGCAACATTTTGCCACCACTCAATCAATGCCAGTACTGCCTTTGCAACATTTTGCCACCACTCAATCAATGCCAGTACTGCCTTTGCAACATTTTGCCACCACTCAATCAATGCCAGTACTGCCTTTGCAACATTTTGCCACCACTCAATCAATGCCAGTACTGCCTTTGCAACATTTTGCCACCAATCAATCAATGCCAGTACTGCCTTTGCAACATTTTGCCACCACTCAATCAATGCCAGTACTGCCTTTGCAACATTTTGCCACCAATCAATCAATGCCAGTACTGCCTTTGCAACATTTTGCCACCAATCAATCAATGCCAGTACTGCCTTTGCAACATTTTGCCACCACTCAATCAATGCCAGTACTGCCTTTGCAACATTTTGCCACCACTCAATCAATGCCAGTACTGCCTTTGCAACATTTTGCCACCACTCAATCAATGCCAGTACTGCCTTTGCAACATTTTGCCACCAATCAATCAATGCCAGTACTGCCTTTGCAACATTTTGCCACCACTCAATCAATGCCAGTACTGCCTTTGCAACATTTTGCCACCAATCAATCAATGCCAGTACTGCCTTTGCAACATTTTGCCACCAATCAATCAATGCCAGTACTGCCTTTGCAACATTTTGCCACCACTCAATCAATGCCAGTACTGCCTTTGCAACATTTTGCCACCACTCAATCAATAGCTACTCCAAACAACAAGGGAGATAGAATGCAGCCCAGTTTCACTCGTTTCTACCACACACAAAAACAGTCACTCAGACCATTTTCAGTATCACTGCATATTAAAAACCATTATATAAATTTCTATTAATGCATATTATTTTGGCTAGTAGGCAGTAGCATTCCAAAAAGCTCTATTGTGAAACTCAATGCAAGCCATATAAAATATATAAACTTACAAGCACATGCGTGCACACACACAGATATATATATATATATATCATATAACTTCCTTTGCTGCAGCATTTGGAGTATTTAAAAAAACCAGATGTAAAGTTTCTCTGTTACTCCATAAGGTTTATAAAATGTGTCATAAAGGTTTCTTTCTCTTCATCATCATCATCCTGTAACAACGTCATTGGGTCACCAGTTGCTAACGAATCTTATCAGCTTTCTCCACCTTTGAAGGTCGTGCTGATTGTTTGAATGTAGCTACAAAATATCCTGCGCTATTCGACAGCAAACAACACACAGTAATCTAGGACACTAGATGATGTCAGTATCTGACATGTTTTTTTGGCTTACAGCCATCATCATCATTAGGTTTCTTGATGACTGATGTGGGGGATCAGGCTTCCTCACATCTTGTGATCTCTAACAGCAGACATCTTTCCATACCATGATAACAAGCTGTCCAGAATCTTCTAGCATTATGTTTCTTCATTTCTCTTTCCAATTGTCACAATATATTTCATTTCTTTTATTTTCAAAATGTGACCCCGAAAAAGATAACATCCTGTTTAGGATATGTGTGATAAATTGTTTTGGGTCTTTGACTCCTACAAGACTATGTATTTTGCCTGTTTGAGGAAAAGTAAGCATTTAACTGTAGAACCATATCAATAATGCCACAGTGGGTTATCTGGCATGTTTACCAAATGTCCATGATTCCCTGCCATATGTTACAGCTGGTTCTATGTAACATGCTAGCAGCCTTCTTACAAGTTTAAAACACAGACCATGTCACTAAGTTGCTATGAAAGCAGCCACAATACACATAAAGTACTGACCTCTGCCCTCTCTTGCTGCAGGGTCATGGCTTTGACCAGCTGATCCACATCCACAGAGTCTGTGTAGCCATTTTTCTGCTGCCCACACACAAAACCCAACATGTCTGACAGCATCACATTCTCGGACAGACTGCTGAACTGCTGCTGGTTCCAGTTATGACCAGATCCCATTGCATTCATCCTCTCCTGCCTCCACCTCAGTCGTCTCAACATTTCCTTCACTTTCTCCAGTGAATTCAGGTTTGGTCCTGCTCCCAAGAAAATACAGATTTTATTAACTTAACAGCAGATTTACAAATATGAATGACAGAAGAAGAACACAGAGCTGGAAGCAGTACACACAATCAACAAAACAATTAACAGACAAATATGTGCAAAAACAGAAAGGGAAAAAATGTGTGTATAAAGAAGCTAAACAGCTCTTTACACTGCTACATGAAAAACAATTAACTGCCTTAAAATACTAGAAATGTTACCCACAGAATCTGCTCATATAAAACAGACAATAAAAAGGTGTGGATCTTGTTAAAACTCAAATATATAGTACAAACCAAACAAGTAAATATTCTTTCTTTTTTTTCCAATAAAGTACAGATATATCATGCTATCACCAATTTATTGAAGACCAAACGGCACTCAATGGCTGTTATGGTCAACATCATGCAAGCTACTTTTACTTCCTCAGATGTTACCTCATACCAGGGCCGGATTGAGAGTTGATGAGGCCCTAAGCTATATAAGCCCTGAGGCCCCTACACATTAACTTGTATGATTCTTCAAACAATGCAAACTAAGAGACAAACTTATTTCTTTTGTTACCACTTCGTGTGTCAAGAGACATATAAAGCTCTGCTTCTTGCTCTTCTGGCTGCCTTGACCATAAAGACATTTGCTGTTAGACTTTCTGGTACTTATCACAAACTTGCCAGCACGGCAAGAGTTCCTTCCCCTGCCATTCATGTTGCGGCGCGTCGCACGGCCTGTCCTATGTTGTGGAAGTGTCATTTATTCCTATGTGCTCTGAATCGGCAGGAAGCATTCAAAAATCACACTTAATCTCCCTCACCTAGATCTACACACCTAGTCATGCGGGCGTTAAGGGTAATGAGCGAGCGGACCAACTGGCAAGCAATGAACCAACGCAAGTGAGAAGAAGCATGGACAGAACAGATATCATCAACGTTGTAGGGACTGGGCTATTGGATAATGACGAATCTCTGACACTAATACGATTGCATGACATGGAAGTAAAGCATGGTGAAGCACGTCTATGCCGTCTTCTAGGCCAAGACAGGAGACAATATAACAAACTTCTTATAGGAACAATTAGTAGCTTTAGAGTGGCTGTTGAATCGGAGGACTTTGCACACACGAGAATGACCAATGTGCAGTGACGTCAATTGTGATAACATAACATTTTCAACAATTTAACCGTTATCTCTTTTCTCGTGTTGTCACTGCTCACTTGTGTGATAATTCCCACGCTGCTGCTACTTGCCTGACTTCGCGAGTATCGAAACTGGGATGTTTCTGTACTTCTACATTCCTTGTCAGTGGCATCTGTTTCTGGGGAAAAGCCACCATCAAAAAACGTAGAAATACAAAAATATCCCAGTTTTGATACCCACAAAGTCACGCCCTCCAAGCTTTCCCATGCAGTACTTCTTACTTGTACATAGCCACCTCAGACAAAACCTCCCACAAACATTATATAGAGCAAGCAAACTCCAAATGAAGTCACCTCATAATAACCCTACAACATAGGATAGGTCGTGCGACCTGCTATGGCATGAACGGGAGGGGAAGGAACTCCTGCAGGCGGGTGAGTTTGCGAGAAGTTCTGAGTTTCTCTGATGTTATCTTTCCATATTGTTCTTGGTCTACCTCGTGATCTATGTCCTCTCTTTTGTTTAGTGTATGCCATGTAATATGGTACGGTGCCATGCTCTTCATGTGGGCAAGGCATGCTCTCTCAGTGAGCAAGCCATGTGATTTGTTAACAAACAGTGGACAATGATAACATACCTAGTTGATGTCTAGGGCTGTAGGAGTTAGGTGTTGGAGTGGCCATACCATCCCTCATTGTAGAGCTATGCTCCTCCTGTTGGAAACAATATAACATCTTCATGTATAGTATTATATAAAACACAAAATTTTCACATACTGTTATACAAAACACACAACACGTTCATATACTTTTTATAAAAAACGCAACATTTTCACATACTGTTATAAAAAACACAACAAAATCACATATTTTTATATAAAACACACAACATGTTTACATACTGTTACATAAACCACATAAAATGTTCATATATTGTTATATAAAACACGCATCATGTTCACCTACCGTTAATTAAAACACACAACGTTTAAAATTGTTAACTGTCAGAACAGTTAAATATTGCAGTGCTGGCCTAGTTACTTCATGACTTTTACTTTTAGTAACATTTCTAAATAAAAACACAAACAAATGTTACACAAAAGGCAAAACTAAATTGTCATTAAGAAAGGCAAATATATTAAAGTGTAACTACGGCAGCTGTCAAGGTGATGACCAAAAGAGAATATCTACCTGTAAATCTGAAGCAATGTCTGGTAAGCTCCCTTGCCTTGTAAACTTTCGCCCAGAGGCCTCAGACACCGCTGTCTGCTGTGATGATTCTATAGCGATGGTCACAAGTCAAATATCGGATGAATACATGTTTACAGTTAACAGTTATTTGATCTGAGATTTAATGCAGCCACTCTTAATGCTGGTGTGACATTCACCAGATCACCCACCAAGTCCTGACTGCTCTATAAAATATAGGTCTAGCCCTATATGCCCAATATTCCTGGAGACATGGAAAAGGGTCCTTCAATTTACTTACTCTTAAAATGATACAGATTCAGTGTACATAAATAATCATAATAAATACAGTGTTTTCTATCTCGACAGATGACAGCTGGCTGCAGTGCCTTCTGTCAAATAATTTGACACCATCATAGAGACAACAATAAACTGGGTCAATGATATAAGCTGTCAACATCTGAAATGACATCTTCTGTCATGACATGAATGACATTACCAGGGCCAGTGCCCTTCCTCAGCCCCTTTACCTTCCCCAGAAAACTCTCATTCTCTTGTTACTGACTTTGTTGTTTTTTTTGGGAGACTATATCAAACCCACAGCCAAGCTTACAAAAATTTATCTTTTGACAAGTGAAGCCAAACAACGGTTTTGGTGAAGAAAGTGAAAAACAAATGAATACAACTAATTGCACATATATTTTTATGGCCTTAATCATGTCACAGAATCTAGTGAAAAAGAAATAAATCCAAGTCATTTCACATATAATTATAAGACCATAAATTATGTCACAGAATCTATCACTTTGATGACAGGCAAATTTGAACCTGTCTTTCAAAAAGACAACAATATCGTCGACACAACAAGTGGAAGAATAGAAAGATGTGAACATCTGAACACAAGAAGCAAATGATGACAAGAGTGAAGCCATAATACCAACCATCGTCTGCTCTGACACTCCTGGAGGTGGGTTTCTGAAGTAAATCTGATGTGTCACCTGTAATGGCATGCAAGGTCAAAGGTTAACATGCAGATCTGTTAGTCATCACAGGAAGGGACAAATGATTGTCAAGTCACTCAACCAACCAGCTGTCTTCCCACCACAGTTGTCTTCCCACCACAGTTGTCTTCCCACCACAGCAGTACTATCAGTTATGACACTTCCAGACCCCATTTCACAAGGAAAGAGCAATTATGGCAATTAATGATTGACATTTTGCCTCCCTTTCAGAAAGGTGTTTATGTGCATCCAGTGGAATGGTCAACATTGTAATTCAGAAGTGACATATTCTAGCACACAACCAATTTATCTGAAAGTCATCATGTACTAAATATACTCTTGCATGTTTCATGATTCTGCATTGTCCTTTGATGCTATATGGTACTTAAATGGTGTTTCACTGTTCTATGACTCTACTTGTTTCAACGTTGCTACATTGTTCTATTCTGCTACATGGCTGAATGGTACTACTGTTCTATGATGTTACTGTTGTATGTTTATGTCAATGAGTGGTAAAAAGAGTTCATGAAGCCAGGGCTTTAGTAAGCATGGATACCTACAGGCATTCATGGTGTTTTGACAGGTTGTTAGTGTAAACATCTGAGCCACTTAAAGTTATAAAGCAGAGATTGCTTGATGTTCACGGGTGACTACAAACATCCCGAGTTGTGTGGGGAATGTGAGTTCCACGTGTAACTGACCACTGTTGGTGGGAATGCGTGGTATTTGAGTAAGTCGGTTGCTTTCAGTCGGTCTAAGTATGTGGACGTGAGCAAGAATTGTTCAAGACCTTAGGATGTGTGGACTGTGTTGTTGTGTGACCATTTTAACAATGTGCTTTCATTCTGTTCTCATAAGATGTCCGGATGACTGAGTCGATCATGAGTTAGACTGCAGAATTCTGTCAGTGTGATTTCTAGAATGGATGGTTGTGCAGCTGGTGTGTGTTAAGGGTCGGCACAGTTATGGCTGTGTGGCACGCTGGTTGATGAGGAGTCCTTAAGTGCATAGAAGTTGCTGAAGAACTCTCTGTGGAGGTACTAGAGGCTGATTAATGGGATATTAGTCAGTGATACTTCAATGAGTGACTAGACAGCAGACAGTATGTCTGGATTCTTGCCACCAAGTGGTGCATCAACCTTTAGTCCTAAGGTGGTGGGGTCTCTTGGAGGGAGAACCATCAGAGGACTGTCACATCACATAGATGTATTTGCATGATCGTGCGGTGGGTCGCCCATAGCAGCCACCATATACACAGTTTGTTGGGGTGTATTGTCAATGTCTGGAGAGATTGCCAATGTGAGTATCTGGCAGGCAGTAGTATACCTGACAATGAGTCAGTGATCACCAATTTATTGTTGTTGCAATGTGTTCATGCTCAATAAAAAGACTGATCGCACTACAAGATCATTCTGTTGTGACTTAAGATTTCTGTCTTTCTATTAATTGAGAAAGACTTGGTTGTAACTGTGTGTGCCTTTCTTTTCTCTTTTTTTAATAGCTTTGTTAAGTCCGTTTATTTTTGTGTTGTGTTAATTTACTTCTGGATATCAGCTCAACTCTTATTACCCCACGTCTATTTTCCACACATCATCAGGATGTCTACCACAATTGAGGGGATACTGCAGATTTGTTCTTAAGGACTGATCTGTCTGTTACCTGTGGTTTTCTAGACCCAAAAATGGTTATGACTAACTGAACCAGTACCTATAACCTCTTTCATCAATGTCTGTCAGCTTTTCTTTTGGATAACTTTGTTTTCTCGATTATTTTGTTTCCAATTTTATGTGCCCGTCGGGGGATTTTTTGTTCACTTCTCCTCAGAATGTGCCTGAGATATTACCATCTTCTTGGTCTTATAACTGTTGATACCAGCGGCTGTCCAAATATTTCTCTTATTTAACTGTCTTTCTAGAATTCACACCATTAAATGCCCATCAATTTCCTTAGGCTCTTGCTTAACAGACTGAGATTATATAACTTTTATGAAAATGTGACAAACCTAGCAGAAGTGTCAGGTCTTAACAAATTCTTGGCTGCAAACGGTCTGGGGAGATTGGTACTGTTGAGAGACCAAAAGATCTGGCTTTCACTCAACACTCAAGGAAAGAGGAGATGGATGTACAATCGGACTGTTACTGATGCCATTGGAATTGGAACTCTGCACTTGCTGCTGAAGACGAGGGTGGAGCGCTTATGGCAGTGTCCAGAGTGCTGTGATATCAATTCCTAATATTCTAGACAGCAACATATAAGATGACAGGGCCAGTGCTGGTCTTCCTTCTTTTGCTCCTTCCCAGACAAGTCTCAGAATTGTAAAAATTATCTGGTGCCCATGTTAGTAGGGTGCGGCGTCCGTGGCTAAGGCGTTGCGAGTCCGACTCGTGAGCCAGCATACCGCGATCGAAACCCACTGCAGGCTGCGTGGATTTTTGTCGTGGTATGTGACGTTGCAGGTCGACCCAGCCTAAAATGGGTACCAGGATGGGCTGTCCTGGGAAAGTAAAGACAGCCGGCGTAATGCTGACCACATTACCCACAGAGTGCTGATGGTCTGTAAAAATATGGGACGCTCTGCCCATATGCCCGATGCGCCGAAAGGCGTGAAAAGGGAACTTTACTTTTTTTTTTAAATGTTAGTAGGGTTGGTTGAACCAGAGGGCTGTACAGCTCAGATAAAATTAATCCTGTATGTACTGTGGATCGAACACAGAACACTGTCTTGACAGACAAGCATACTAAAAACTATGCCACATCAGCTCTATAAATATCCATGTTGCTCTAACTCTTTGCCCTCAACATTCTAATTACAACCATGATATTTTAAGGTAAATGAGTTAATCTACGAAGAGAACAAATTTGGTCCCATGAATGCTTTAAGAAAATGGGTCAATTGCCCATAAAAATTATCTGAGAAATCCTTTCCAAAAAGGAAAAAAAAAATGTTTTTTCTTTTATTTTACACAGGCCACCAATCAATTTTTTTAAGAACAAATTTTTCTACATTTTGAATTTTGTCTTCAAATATATTCAGATATATAAAAAAGAGTAATCAAAACACAGAGTGAAACATTACATGGAAAACATTCACTGGGGCCTAAAATACATTATACATTGGATTACTAAAGCCGTGGGCCTGTGACCTCTTATGGAAAATCTGACAACTTGGTTTTTAAAAGCTCATGCTATGTTTCTTTTTAACTATATTCACATGTAGCCTATTAAACAATGTGCAGGCATATACAGAAACAATGGAATTTAACTACGCTTTTCAAGAACAAGTCTTGGCAGACATATCAGCATTTACAACTGGAAGGGCAAGATTTAGTTTCTCGGGGCAGCAGGGTTAAAAAACTGATAAACACAACAAGTCAGCAAACCTGAAAGTGGTGGTCTGACACAAAGCAGTAAGAAAATGCACTGATAAACACAACAAGTCAGCAAACCTGAAAGTGGGGGTCTGACACAAAGCAGTAAGAAAATGCACTGATAAACACAACAAGTCAGCAAACCTGAAAGTGGTGGTCTGACACAAAGCAGTAAGAAAATGCACTGATAAACACAACAAGTCAGCAAACCTGAAAGTGGTGGTCTGACACAAAGCAGTAAGAAAATGCACTGATAAACACAACAAGTCAGCAAACCTGAAAGTGGTGGTCTGACACAAAGCAGTAAGAAAATGCACTGATAAACACAACAAGTCAGCAAACCTGAAAGTGGTGGTCTGACACAAAGCAGTAAGAAAATGCACTGATAAACACAACAAGTCAGCAAACCTGAAAGTGGGGGTCTGACACAAAGCAGTAAGAAAATGCACTGATAAACACAACAAGTCAGCAAACCTGAAAGTGGTGGTCTGACACAAAGCAGTAAGAAAATGCACTGATAAACACAACAAGTCAGCAAACCTGAAAGTGGGGGTCTGACACAAAGCAGTAAGAAAATGCACTGATAAACACAACAAGTCAGCAAACCTGAAAGTGGTGGTCTGACACAAAGCAGTAAGAAAATGCACTTCTCCAGGTACTTGAAACACATATCTTCATATGACAGTTCCACTTTCTTCTCCACAGAGCCTTCCCTGCCAGTGTATGCCAGCTCTTCATCTAGAAATCAGAATATCATCTCTGGTTGTCTGTTCACAGATCTCTGGTTGTCTGTTCAGTTACATATCTCATTATATTAACTTTAAGTGCACTGAATGTAGGTGTATGGTATCATGTTAACATGATGACATGACTAAACTGTGTAGATAATATTATGTCTCTAAGATAGAAGAGTGACTTATTGTCTTACTATTTCAAATCCATAAGACAGAAGACTAACTTCTTGTCTTACTATTTAGAAAATATAGGACAGAAGACCAACTTCTTGTCTTAGTATTAGTATATAAAATCTATATCATAGACTAATTTCTTGTCTGCTTTTGTAGCTAGTTTATGGTTTACAGATACTACTTTCACTGAACCGCAATGAAGTGATCGTCTATGAATCACAAACTAGCAATGAAGCTATTGGCTATAAATCATAAACCAGTAATGAAACCAGTTTCATCCTAAATTAGCAATGAAGCCAGTGTCTTTAAATCATTAACTGGCAATGAAGTCAGTGTCTATAAATCATACTCTAGCAATAAAGTCAGCGTCTATAAATCATAACCTAGCAATGAAGCTAGTGGCTATAATCATAACCTAGCAATGAAGCTAGTGGCTATAATCATAACCTAGCAATGAAGCTAGTGGCTATAATCATAACCTAGCAATGAAGCTAGTGGCTATAATCATAACCTAGCATTGAAGCTAGTGGCTATAATCATAACCTAGCAATGAAGCTAGTGGCTATAATCATAACCTAGCAATGAAGCTAGTGGCTATAATCATAACCTAGCAATGAAGCTAGTGGCTATAATCATAACCTAGCAATGAAGCTAGTGGCTATAATCATAACCTAGCAATGAAGCTAGTGGCTATAATCATAACCTAGCAATGAAGCTAGTGGCTATAATCATAACCTAGCAATGAAGCTAGTGGCTATAATCATAACCTAGCAATGAAGCTAGTGGCTATAATCATAACCTAACAATGAAACCAGTGTCTATTAATCATAACCTAGCAAGGAAACCAATGTCTTTAAATCATAAACTGGCAATGAAGTCAGTGTCTATAAATATTAATTAGCAATGAAGCCAGTGTCTATAAATATTAATTAGCAATGAAGCCAGTGTCTATAAATATTATTTAGCAATGAAGCCAGTGTCTATAAATATTAATTAGCAATGAAGCCAGTGTCTATAAATCATGAACTAGCAATTAAGCCAGTGTCTATAAATCATGAACTAGCAATGAAGCCTGTATCTGTAAACCAACTAGCAATGAAGCCGGTGTCTATAATCATAACCTAACAATGAAACCAGTGTCTATAATCATAACCTAGCAAGGAAACCAATGTCTTTAAATCATAAACTAGCAATGAAACCAGTGTCTATAAATCATAAACTAGCAAGGAAACCAGTGTCTATAAATCACGAACTAGCAAGGAATCCAGTGTCTACAAACCATAAACTAGCAATGAAGGCAATGGCTGACAAAGAGAGTTATTTACCTTCCACAGACTGGCGTTCACGGTCAGAATCATGGTCCATGCTTTCATCTAGATTTTCTCTAGAATGTTCTGGACTGTCCAACACCTCCTCACCCCTACCCTCGCCATGAGCAAGTTCTGACTTTGTGTCATTACACTTCTGACCAACCAGGGTCTTTTCTGAGTCTTCCTCCTGACTGCGACCTCGAAAAGATACCAGCACACTCCTGACCTTGTACACCATAATAAATATGGCTTCCAGATGTTTGGTTGGCCTGCGGAAAGTTAGCACAGGAAACTAAATTGCTGCAAATGTTGGAGAATTTATACAACAGCTAAACATTTTCATTTTTATCACCAAGGATCTTGAGGATATGTTAGTCTATTCTATTTTTCATCCACACACAAACACACTCATATATATATATATATATATATACACACAGACTTAAGAACTTACGTCAAAAAAATATTTCTGCGACTTACAGACCGGACGGACACGGCACATTTTCTTGGTAAACAAACACAGCAACTATTATTCTATTCAGGGATTATTGAGGACTATCAACACTGCACTCTGGACAGATCCACAATTACTCCTGTTTCCTATTCAACAGCCTCACAAATGTAAAATGACAGATCCATACCCATTCTCAGTTGAATAATCAAATATCTTGTTCCTTTGGTGCAATATTCATCTCTGGTTGTATTCTATCTAGATTTGCACAATTCCATGAAGTCTGTTTCATAAAATTATGTCGGTGAAGACTTGGGTAGTGTTATGCTTTCTCTGGGGATATTAAATATTACAAAATGGCTTCATATAACTGCAAAACCTACCAGTCGTGCTCCTTGATATGTCTCCACAGATTACAATGTTTCAGCACTGCAGCCAAGAAAAACCTGGTCACCAAGTCCAGCCACTTCTCCTCTCTAATTTCACAAGTATTGAGATCTGAAACAGCAATGTGTCTGTGTGAGGCATATCATCTGACACAGCAGTGTGTTTGCCTGTGTCTGTGTGTGAGAGACATGTTATAGGACATAGTAGTGTGTCTGTGTGTGTGTGAGGCATATTATCTGAAACAGCAGTGTGTTTGCCTGTATCAGTGTGTGGGAGACATATTATAGGACATAGTAGTGTGTCTGTGTGTGTGTGTGTGAGGCATATTATCTGACACAGCAGTGTGTGTGTGTTAGTTAGTTAGTTAGTTAGCTAGCCGACAGATTATCCTTATTGCACGTCGAACCACTAAGTCCAAAAGTGCTTGGATCCCCTCCTCAGTAAATCCCGCAGCGTGTAGCCGCTAACGACACCAGTTCTGTGTTGGTTTATTATTATTCTTTGGCTACCAGAGTAGTGTTCATGTTTGGCGACACCCCGTTTAACATGTTGTTCTTGCAGTCTGACCATGGTTGCAGATTCAGTTCTCAGTTGGTTCACGCAAACATCTTAACTCTATTAGTGCAATCCGTATATCAGCCAGGTCCATGGCTTGACCGGCTTTCACAGTAGCCTTACCTGCAAGCATATCAGCTTGCTCATTTCCTTGTACCCCCACATGTCCAGGCACAAAAATGAAACTAATCCTTGTCAGCCGTGATTTCTGTAGAGCCACTAACCACTGCCTTCGGACCCAGCCCTTCTCTATTTTCCTGAGCATACTCATCGAGTCACTAAGAAAGCATGCCCCAGTCTGTGTCTCTAGCCATGTTACTGCTTTAGTCACAGCCATGACCTCCATAGTCAGACTACTTGTAGTTACGGCAAAAGCTCCAGAATCTTCCTTCACAACTCTCCCTCCAAACTGAGCCGTGAAAGCCCACGAGCTTCTAACGTGGCGGATTACAGAACCATCTGTGTAAATGACAGCATCACCTCTAGAGCGTTCTCAAAAATCAAGGCTTGAACTTCTGCTTCCACAGCAGCCCGACTCTGTTGTCTGCATTTTCTGTCTAGTTGGATGCAAACAGAAAAAGATGTACAGCATTCTGAGGGCACTTGCACCCACTCCTTGCCGGGTTCTATGTCCTCAAGTGAACATACCTTAAATATTATCCTCAGCTTGACCCATCCACGATTTGCCTTCTTTTAACCTGCTGCCTTTTATCTTCTTGATTTGACTATGTAATGGATGTTGTGTGTCTGCACTGACTGTGAGGTAAGCACAAGCTCAGGAAATTTGTATTCAGTCTGGTCAAAAAATCGAGAAGGTAGAGCATAGCCCTGCATGCTGTATCTTTTGTACACCCAAGGATAATGCGCTTAGCCTCGTTCTGTATCTTTTCCATCCTTTCCACCTGCTTATGGCTGAGAGTCAGGATCGCCATCGCGCATTCAAAAACAAAAAGGACCAGACCCTGGTATAGAAGACATAGATGACGCTGCTCACAGTTTGCGTACCGCCATCACTCTCATCGCAGCCAGACCCCGCTTGACTTTCATTAAAATCCTATCTAAGTGCTCAGTACAAGCAAGGCTTTGATCAGACTGTATCCCCAGGTATTTTAATGCATTCGTTCTTTCCACAACCTCTGAACACAGACTAACAACTGGTGTTGGAGTTTTCACAATATGGTTTTTCAAAAAGAACCATGTCACTGCCGACTTCATTAGGTTGACCAGAGCACCAGCTTCACCACACCAAGTGCTTATGCAATTGAGCTCTTTTTGTAGTTCTTCAGCAACCTTCTCTCTATCCTTACCCTGACGATACAAGTCAGTGTATGTGTAAGAGGCATATTATCTGACACAGCGGTGTGTGTGTGTAAGGTATATTATCTGACACATCAATGTGTGTCTGTGTGTGTGTGAGAGGCATATTATCTGACACAGCGGTGTGTGTCTGTGTGTGTGAGAGATGGAGAGGTATATTATCTGACACAGCAGTGTTTGTCTTTGTATGTGTGACAGGTAAATTATCTGACACATCAGTGTGTGTCTGTGTGTGTGAGAGGCATATTATCTGACACAGTGGTGTGTGTTTCTGTGTGTGAGAGATGGAGAGGTAAATAACTGACACAGCAGTATGTGTCTGTGTGTGTGAGAGATGGAGAGGTATATTATCTGACACAGCAGTGTGTATTTGTGTATTAGATAGAAAGGTATATTACTTGACACAGTTGTGTGTCTGGATGTGTGAGACAGAGAGAGAAAGAGAACATTTTGTGTTTGAGAGAGAGAGAGAGAGAGAGAGAGAGAGAGAGAGAGAGAGAGAGAGAGAGAGAGAGAGACAGAGAGAGACAGAGAGAGAGAGAGAGAGAGAGAGAGAGAGAGAGAGAGAGAGAGAGAGAGAGAGAGAGAGAGAGAGAGAGAGAGAGAGAGAGAGAGAGAGAGAGAGAGAGGGGCGTATTATCTGTCACAGTGCGTGTGTGCGCGCATGCGTGCGTGTGTGTGTGGGTGTGTGCGTGCATGCATGTGTGTGTGTGAGAGAGATATAGACAGAGACACAGAGAGAGGCATATTATTTGAAACAGTTGTGTGTGTCAGTCAGAGAGCGGGACAAAGTCATACTATCTGACATAGATTTCAATGCAAAATCAGTAGAAGAGCCCATATAACCAACAAATGAATGGCTTGCAGAGATGAAGATGCTACACATGGCAGTGCACCAGGACTCACTCTGGTCAAGAACTATCTACAACTGTCCCCAGTCATCTCAGAAACAGATGCCAATCTGGATCCTGGACAAAGTAGAGAAGGTTGACATTTCCTTCCATGACTGCCTCTCTGTCGTACTGACTATTAATCAGTCTCTCTCTCCCTCTCTTTCTCTCTCAATCATTCTGTTCTGCTCTAACTATAAAAAGGTGTCATACACAGACAGATCTTTACCTTGGATAAAAGCAAAGTCTGCCATCATAGCATGGTACATGGGTGTCAAACGCAGACAGACTGCAACACTCACCATGAATCAGAACAAGTCTGCGATCATAGCATGGTACATGGGTGTCATACACAGACAGACTGCAGCACTCACCATGAATCAGAGCAAGTCTGCCATCATAGCATGGTACATGGGTGTCATACACAGACTGCAGCACTCACCATGAATCAGAGCAAGTCTGCCATCATAACATGGTACATGGGTGTCAAACACAGACTGCAGCACTCACCATGAATCAGAGCAAGTCTGCCATCATAGCATGGTACATGGGTGTCAAACACAGACTGCAGCACTCACCATGAATCAGAGCAAGTCTGCCATCACTGCATGGTACATGGGTGTCAAACACAGACAGACTGCAACACTCACCATGAATCAGAGCAAAGTCTGCCATCATAGCATGGTACATGGGTGTCATACACAGACAGACTGCAACACTCACCATGAATCAGAGCAAAGTCTGCCATCATAGCATGGTACATGGGTGTCAAACACAGACATACTGCAACACTCACCATGAATCAGAGCAAAGTCTGCGATCATAGCATGGTACATGGTGTCATACACAGACAGACTGCAGGACTCACCATGAATCAGAGTAAGTCTGCCATCATAGCATGGTACATGGGTGTCATACACAGACTGCAACACTCACCATGAATCAGAGTAAGTCTGCCATCATAACATGGTACATGGGTGTCATACACAGACTGCAGGACTCACCATGAATCAGAGCAAGTCTGCCATCATAACATGGTACATGGGTGTCATACACAGACTGCAACACTCACCATGAATCAGAGTAAGTCTGCCATCATAGCATGGTACATGGGTGTCATACACAGACTGCAGCACTCACCATGAATCAGAGCAAGTCTGCCATCATAGCATGGTACATGGGTGTCATACACAGACTGCAGCACTCACCATGAATCAGAGCAAGTCTGCCATCATAGCATGGTACATGGGTGTCATACACAGACAGACTGCAACACTCACCATGAATCAGAGTAAAGTCTGCCATCATTGAATGGTACATGGGTGTCATACACAGACAGTGCAGCACTTACCTTGGATAAGAGCAAAGTCTGCCATCATAGCCAGCAGGTGATTGTTGGTATCACTGGACACACCCAGGGCTAGATTCAGCAGAGCTTTTGTCTCAGAGTCCATG
This sequence comes from Candidula unifasciata, assembly GCA_905116865.2. Classification (NCBI taxonomy): domain Eukaryota; kingdom Metazoa; phylum Mollusca; class Gastropoda; order Stylommatophora; family Geomitridae; genus Candidula; species Candidula unifasciata. The sequence continues at coordinate 541,581 of CAJHNH020004445.1, forward strand.
CCGGGCTCATGACACAGACTGGATAATGACTCTGGGCTCTCGACTGTCATTTCCGACATGAGAGAGCTCATCTTTTCTAACAGACAAAAGAGAGAAATAAAGCGTGTAATAAAAAACATTTATTTTAAATGGTAGATGGACAGAAAATAAAACATACTGAGGTGAAAATCTTAACACTTTTGCTGCTACGTACTTCGCAGCCAATGTCACTGTGCTAAGGAATTTCCCGCCGTCTCTCTCTCCTGTGCTGAACATTTTACATCCTCCAAAAGCAAAAGATGTATCGTGGTGAGTGCTATATTTTTTACACCTAAAAATATTTACCCTAGGGAGGTGGGTGGTTGGCATGAGTGTTGACATGTCGGACGCACTATGGCGACGCCACGAAACCTCGCCCTAAAAAAATGTAACCATTAGAAACTTTAGACTTAATTGCCTGGCTTCATTAGAGATAGTGGAAGAAAATGTATCCTCTTCATCGCTGTCTTCACGTATAAGTGCATCTGAGGCTCTTATGATCCCCTGACCTAATCCATAGCCCCATAAACTTGACAGATGAATCTACCGCCCAGTCACCGGGGAAGGTGGGGAGTTTACTGTTCTGGGAGGGTCCAAGCACTCATTCCTGGTCTGTGACAGGTTACAATTCAGACTGTTGGCAGTCCCCACTCCAAAATTTGACTGATGACCTTACTGCGGCTTCCACTTAAATCATAATTAATTGTAGTCACCATGTTATCACATTTTTAAAAAAATTATACTTGAGTTATCCGTTGCCGAAAAGTGACAAGAACTGAAAGCAAAAATATACAATAAAAAATTTTTTATAGTCCACCAGGGTTTGAACATATACCCTTCAGACTGGGAGGTATATGTGATACCAACTACACTATTAACTATAATAACAACAGAAAATAAGACCAGTATTGTACACTGTGATAGATTGACACATGCATTGTCTGTCGTATAGCACAGGAGATAACTAATTATAACCATCAGGTTAGTCATGACCATATCCTCGTCCTGATCACTGGAGATCCATTTCACATCCTGTCAATGTTGATGTCTGGGTCAGATGGTCTTGCTCACGCCAGAAGTACACGTCTGCCAGCAAGCAGTGAAGATAAACCAACTCATAACTAGCACATTTCAGTGATCCTTACTATTACTACTCCTTGAAAGAAACTCCATTTATTCTTCATTAACTTTAACCAGTTTACTTGCTCTCAAACGGTTTTGACCACATCTAGTTTGTCATACATTCATTTACCACTAAGTAGTGCGACTGAACCAGCCAGTCTATCTGCCTGTTTGTTTCTCGGCACACATGAATTACCTGGAAAAAATATCCAAAGGATGTTAACCACCCAGGATCTCTAAAGCAATGCTTGCCACTCTGCATGAGAATACCTGTCCTCCTTTCTCAACATGCTCTGTGAATCAGTTACATTTACGACATGAAGGATGTTGATGAAGACAAATGTTTTAAAAACTAAACTCACTGAAGTGGCTTGCTGACTGCAGGCCGTTACTGAACAACAGTGAATTGAGCCAGTGGTCACATTCAACTTCACACTGGGCTTGCTGAGGACCGTGCAACATCCCTCCCAGACAGCTGCCTACGAGCAGCCCACAGGTTCTCTCCAGGTCAATCAGCCATGACCACGGTTTCTGGTGAGCAGGAATATCATCTGAGAAAAAAAAAAATGCAGCATTAGATGTTCTTCAATATATAAAAGATATGAATGAACAGCATTAGAGAGAAAAAAAAAAGTCTTTTCCTTTACAAAGGTAACCTAACAGCAAATCCTGGCATTTTAAATAACAAGAACAAGCCAACAGAACATATGAGTATTCACTGACTGAAACATCCCATCTGATATTGTGCTGGAACTGGACGAACTGTGGAGGCAACATTATCCTCTTATGCCTAACTTCTGCCAGTCCACACAGGGAATGCTGAATCATGACTTGTGAAGGACCCTGTTTCAAGCCTTCAGGTGTATTTGGCTTTTAGGGCTAGGCATGTAATCATGACTTGGCTACCTCTTAATGTGGGAAACCACTGGTGTAGCACCTAGACACTCACCTGCAATCTAAAGGCTGTGGGTTCAAGTCTGCAAGCAAGGACCTGATTTCTGTATACATGATTTCGGCTTCCAGCCTCAAATGGGTACCAAGTAAAGTTCTGGGCAGGAGTGGCGGCCACTATGATGTTGACCACATCACTCATCGAGGGCCAGTTGGTCTATAAAAATTGTGTCTGGCCCCATATACTGATGTGCTTAAAGGAGACCTTTTACATCTTAATGTGCCTCTACACAGATGTCTTTGCCAACCTATGAGTTTCTGAGCTTGGAAATGGAAAGGACAGCTTTGCAACACAATCCCCCACTGAGACTGTGTTTTGGTTAGGCATTAGGAAGAAATTCACTAAATCAACCTGCCTTTAAGTGATGCAAGCCATTTGTAGTGCTTACACCTTTATAGGTAAGTAAGTAAAGTAAAGGACCCTTTTCCACACCTTTAGGCGTATAGGGCATATAGGGCTAGACCTATATTTTTATAGACCAACGGCACAAGATGGGTGATGTGGTCAGCATCACGCCGGCCGCCTCTACTTCCCGGGACTGCACCCGGTACCCACTCAAGGCTGGGTCGACCTGGGAGCCAAGGTCATTTTTGAATAAAAGTTCGGCCCCGCCAGGGAGCGAACCCACAACCTTCCGATCCGCCACCTACATGGTAAGAAATAAAATCTCTTAAAAGAGCTGACTTCTGAGTATTCCAGAGTAATGTATCCCAGATGGCAGTCACAAGGGTATGTAGAACAAATTTAAGGGGTCTGTGATCCCACTCATACCTCTTTCTCTCTGTGAATGTGTGTGTGCATGCATAGGTGTGTATGTGTGTGCCCGCGCACATGTCTGCATAGGCACTCATCTTCTGGGATTGTCAAGGAGTGCTTTTAAACAGTTTTTTTTTAAAAGGAGACAATGTGAATGCTGATTCATACTGTTAAGTCCTATCGATGCTTCATGGTGCAATTCGAAGAAATCGCCCAGGCTGACTAGAGGAGTACTGCTCCTTCATGACAATGCCAGACCACATACGGCTCGGTTAACCTGGGAGAAAATTAACCATCTAGGGTGGGAATTTCTGGAACATCTACCTTAAGCCCTGACATAGCACCTAGTGATTTCCACCTTTTTTTGTCCAATGAAAACCCACCTTGGAGGGAGACATCTGACTGTCAAAACAACGGGTGAAGAGCATCAATGTTGGTGGAAATTATGTTGAAAAATAAATGGAGAGTGTTTGTAAAATAATTAAAGGTTTTCAAGTTGTCACTGTCTTTATTTTTTTTAAACAAATATTTGTGACCTACTTATTGACTTTCCCTCATTTCTCAAATCTCAAGTAAGTCTGCAAGTGCAACCACATGTTAGAATCTGTTATGCTGAATAAGACTAAGCACTGCACCTTTCTTAAACTCAAGCTCGGCTTCTTCCAGGCAGGATGCTCCAGGTAACAACTTGGCCAGATTGTCCAGCTGTGGTAGCAGGGTAAGAATCTGATGAAGAACAGGCATGACTAGGGCCAAAGGTAGAACCAGTAAAGCACTTAGAATATGACTCAACATTCTGCCGGCTGGAGACTGTAGTACCACATCTGCAACACACAACAACAAAATACCTACTGAAATCTACAGCTCTCAAATTTACAGCTCTATTATCTTTAAAAAAAAAAAAACTAACATTCTGTGTGCCAGATACCCAAATTATGTGAATATGACTGACAGGCTGCCAGTGGGAGAGTTTATCTAAGACTGCAGTATATGCCTTCTTCTTCTTTTCCTCTTCTTCCAGTTACCTCATCAAAGTTTTTTTTTTTTGTGCCTTGTATAAGTCAATCTTCATTTCTTCAAAGTTGTTCTTAATGCCCTAGTTTCATCCTTTGTGCAGTCTTCCCCTTGCTCTGTGTTCACTATATTTCTAACGTGTGCTGCTCTGGCATTTGGTAACATGACATTCTCATCTGATGGCCAAATCATATCACTGTTTAATGAACTGAATGTTTTCAGGTCTAGGCATCTTCTAATTCCTTTAGTTTAAACTTGATCTTTTCTTGTTACTGCGGCAGCTGTTCTAAGACATCTGATCTCTGTTATGAATCTGTGCCCATTGAGTCAGCAGGCATGCTTGAAAAAGATCAACCTGAAATATGGAGTTCTCAAATGTATAATGTTGTTCACTAGTAGTCTGGTGTTATTCAACTATACTCAATTTAAACAACAACCTTGAAATATTACAATCAAACAATAATGTTCTGTAACACTTACAGCCTGTAAAAACCTTTAAAAAGAACCCGTTTCGCAATTTTTTTTAAAGAGATGCATCTTTATAATTCTCTCAAACTACCCTCAGTAAGCAGAGGACAAAAGCAGGAAAAGATTGTAGTCTTAGCCAATTTTTATAAATATCCAGGGGCTGAACACCTAGATGACTGAACAGACAAGTAGAAGGAAATCCTCTTCTTCTTTGATGACATGTCACTAAAAATAATTTACAACACTTTTTTCTAGCCGCTAAATGTCTAAATTGTGAAAAGGTTCATTTTCGAGTGAAGGAAAGTAATCAATAAATACAAACCTAGCCAAAATTCACTGATTTCCTTCCCTTTAACCAGCCAAATGTGGTTTTGGTCACTTTTACACACAGAACAATGTGTGATGCAATCATGAAATTAAATGATGTCAATATTTTAAAAATAAAATCTATTCTTTCTTAAATAATATTTTCTGTTAAATAACGACACTTTTAGGGGTACATATAATCATATCCACCATATCTACACACTGCGCAGGTGCAACAAGCACCAAAGCTGTTATCAGGTATAATCACCACTTCCAAAAGACAACTTCCTATTTTCCTGTCTTCCATGCCACAGTAGCTCAGTAATTATAGAGAAGTGACAAAGTGGTATAATTACCTTCAACTTGTTCTAAGAGGTCTTCCATGCCACTGACTTTGGTGACAACTGAGGCAGTCAAACTGAAGATATCCCCACACACTGGCAGTAGCAGCAGCAGATGTTGGTGCAAATGCTTGACCACACAGGGACCCTACGATTTGAAAACCAAAAATGTTGCATCAGACAATGAATTTAGAATTCTACGTTAGATACTGTCTATAATATTTCTCATGAAGTCCTAAATGTGACCAGCTGTCAACGATTTATTTGTTTTTGTGCTGTTCAATCTTCAAACTTATACCCTTCTCATAAAAACACACCACCACTAACAACACAACTACATAACCCCCACTAGACTTAACTCCTGGAAAACTCTTCACTGACAATCCTTAATCAAGAAATACATACCTGATTCTCGGTGTCGTCCAATTATTAATTTACATAATAAGTGGAGATGCATGGTGCAGCATTCATCATCAGACATGCACATTTTAAGGCTGTTACTCTTGTCAAATGTTAAGAAATATCTTCCGTTCACTCAGTCAGGGTTCAGTTTGTGAAGAGCCTCTATACTGCTGGTTAAAAGACAGTCCAGTAACACAAACATCTTAAACTGGTCTGGAAAATACACACAAGGAAGTTTTCAAGAAAGGGTTACCTTGGTATCTGGGAATGTCTTGTTGTAACAATATGCCAGCAGGTGTTTCTGCAGGGAACCCAGCAAGTAGTGCAGGTTGGCAGGGGGAGATGACTCTGTGGCCAAGCTTGGGGTGGCAATGTTCATGCAGCTTAATTCATTCAGTGACTTCTCCTGTTGGACAGTAACAGTGATATTTGTTTAACAAATCTGTGAAACACTGGAATTTACTGATGCATCGCTGAAAGATAATGCATTAAAACATTTCTCTGATATAATGGATGCTTTTTAAACAATCCAGAAACATGACACAAATGTATGAGTAGAATTTGCGAAGGGATTTACTGACAGCTCTCCGATCAAGCCACTGACAACAATCGCACGTTACATGGTCCAGTGGCGTTTACACCTGGCTACCACAGTCGCATCCCTTGCGATCGTTGATTGCCCACGGCCATGTGAAAATTACGACTTTTACAGTAAATAAAAACTGAAACCGTTAGTCCCTTCACTTTTCCATAGTTCTTTAACGGAAACAATTCAGTGGTGATTAAAGTAAATTTTCTGCAACTTATTTTTTGTTGAGCTCCCATGTCAATGAGGCATAAATGGCTGTTTTGAAAAACAGGGCTGAGCGTTAGCACCGGCATGGTGGCGTAAAAGTTTGAAGAACATCCCTGATGCTGTGGGATATTGTCTTGATTGTTTTAAATCGGAAAGTGAAGTTGAAGATATTTCAGAAGTTTCACGACCGTAATTTTGATCATTCTTACGAACTGCCATCAAAAACATCGTGGAAATCGGAAGACAAGGTTTCGCTTACAGAACTGTCGCTTACAGTCAGAGGTAGGTGTATTATGCTTTATTAGATCAGGTAACATGTGCTTCAGGTGTGTATTGCTAGACGCATCTGTTAGTGTAGACTGTGTCCACTTTGTCCATCCAAGATTATTTCCACATACACACAAAATTAATTATATTAGTGTCTGAAAATTTTCTGGTTGCCCTTTTTCCACACCAATGTACAGCCACATGATGAAAATGATTTACAAAAAACTACAAACAAACTTTTATTCTTGAAATGTGTCCTCCACTCAGTGTGGTGCAAAAATACAAAATACTATGAGTTTATGTTAAATATTTGTCAAACTACAATATGTTTAGTACACACTAAAATTACATGGTACCTGGGAAATGCAAGGGTTAATGAGCATGGTAGTCAGTGGGCTAACAATATATTGAATTATTTCTATGATACAATGAAGTCTTGTCAAACAACCCAGAACCATGCAATTCATATAATCTAGAAGCTTTATACAATTTATACGAAGATATATGATGTAAAAAAACATACTGCTCAAGGATTACTGATATACAAGAGGTGGTCAAAAAGTGGTGCACTTTACTCAGAAACTACTAAGGCGCTGCTGTAGGTCGTTGTAACAACATGCTACTATGTCACTGTAACAACATGCTACTATGTCACTGTAACAACATGCTACTATGTCACTGTAACAACATGCTACTATGTCTCTGTAACAACATGCTACTATGTCACTGTAACAACATGCTACTATGTCACTGTAACAACATGCTACTATGTCACTGTAACAACATGCTACTATGTCACTGTAACAACATGCTACTATGTCTCTGTAACAACATGCTACTATGTCTCTGTAACAACATGCTACTATGTCTCTGTAACAACATGCTACTATGTCACTGTAACAACATGCTACTATGTCTCTGTAACAACATGCTACTATGTCTCTGTAACAACATGCTACTATGTCACTGTAACAACATGCTACTATGTCACTGTAACAACATGCTACTATGTCTCTGTAACAACATGCTACTATGTCACTGTAACAACATGCTACTATGTCACTGTAACAACATGCTACTATGTCGTTGTAACAACATGCTACTATGTCACTGTAACAGCATGCTACTATGTCACTGTAACAGCATGCTACTATGTCACTGTAACAACATGCTACTATGTCACTGTAACAACATGCTACTATGTCACTGTAACAACATGCTACTATGTCTCTGTAACAACATGCTACTATGTCTCTGTAACAACATGCTACTATGTCACTGTAACAACATGCTACTATGTCACTGTAACAACATGCTACTATGTCACTGTAACAACATGCTACTATGTCACTGTAACAACATGCTACTATGTCTCTGTAACAACATGCTACTATGTCTCTGTAACAACATGCTACTATGTCACTGTAACAACATGCTACTATGTCACTGTAACAACATGCTACTATGTCACTGTAACAACATGCTACTATGTCTCTGTAACAACATGCTACTATGTCTCTGTAACAACATCCTACTATGTCACTGTAACAACATGCTACTATGTCACTGTAACAGCATGCTACTATGTCACTGTAACAACATGCTACTATGTCACTGTAACAACATGCTACTATGTCACTGTAACAACATGCTACTATGTCACTGTAACAACATGCTACTATGTCTCTGTAACAACATGCTACTATGTCACTGTAACAACATGCTACCATGTCTCTGTAACAACATGCTACTATGTCACTGTAACAACATGCTACTATGTCACTGTAACAACATGCTACTATGTCTCTGTAACAACATGCTACTATGTCTCTGTAACAACATGCTACTATGTCAATGAGGCATAAATGGCTGTTTTGAAAAACAGGGCTGAGCGTTAGCACCGGCATGGTGGCGTAAAAGTTTGAAGAACATCCCTGATGCTGTGGGATATTGTCTTGATTGTTTTAAATCGGAAAGTGAAGTTGAAGATATTTCAGAAGTTTCACGACCGTAATTTTGATCATTCTTACGAACTGCCATCAAAAACATCGTGGAAATCGGAAGACAAGGTTTCGCTTACAGAACTGTCGCTTACAGTCAGAGGTAGGTGTATTATGCTTTATTAGATCAGGTAACATGTGCTTCAGGTGTGTATTGCTAGACGCATCTGTTAGTGTAGACTGTGTCCACTTTGTCCATCCAAGATTATTTCCACATACACACAAAATTAATTATATTAGTGTCTGAAAATTTTCTGGTTGCCCTTTTTCCACACCAATGTACAGCCACATGATGAAAATGATTTACAAAAAACTACAAACAAACTTTTATTCTTGAAATGTGTCCTCCACTCAGTGTGGTGCAAAAATACAAAATACTATGAGTTTATGTTAAATATTTGTCAAACTACAATATGTTTAGTACACACTAAAATTACATGGTACCTGGGAAAATGCAAGGGTTAATGAGCATGGTAGTCAGTGGGCTAACAATATATTGAATTATTTCTATGATACAATGAAGTCTTGTCAAACAACCCAGAACCATGCAATTCATATAATCTAGAAGCTTTATACAATTTATACGAAGATATATGATGTAAAAAAACATACTGCTCAAGGATTACTGATATACAAGAGGTGGTCAAAAAGTGGTGCACTTTACTCAGAAACTACTAAGGCGCTGCTGTAGGTCGTTGTAACAACATGCTACTATGTCACTGTAACAACATGCTACTATGTCACTGTAACAACATGCTACTATGTCACTGTAACAACATGCTACTATGTCTCTGTAACAACATGCTACTATGTCACTGTAACAACATGCTACTATGTCACTGTAACAACATGCTACTATGTCACTGTAACAACATGCTACTATGTCACTGTAACAACATGCTACTATGTCTCTGTAACAACATGCTACTATGTCTCTGTAACAACATGCTACTATGTCTCTGTAACAACATGCTACTATGTCACTGTAACAACATGCTACTATGTCTCTGTAACAACATGCTACTATGTCTCTGTAACAACATGCTACTATGTCACTGTAACAACATGCTACTATGTCACTGTAACAACATGCTACTATGTCTCTGTAACAACATGCTACTATGTCACTGTAACAACATGCTACTATGTCACTGTAACAACATGCTACTATGTCGTTGTAACAACATGCTACTATGTCACTGTAACAGCATGCTACTATGTCACTGTAACAGCATGCTACTATGTCACTGTAACAACATGCTACTATGTCACTGTAACAACATGCTACTATGTCACTGTAACAACATGCTACTATGTCTCTGTAACAACATGCTACTATGTCTCTGTAACAACATGCTACTATCACTGTCACTGTAACAACATGCTACTATGTCACTGTAACAACATGCTACTATGTCACTGTAACAACATGCTACTATGTCACTGTAACAACATGCTACTATGTCTCTGTAACAACATGCTACTATGTCTCTGTAACAACATGCTACTATGTCACTGTAACAACATGCTACTATGTCACTGTAACAACATGCTACTATGTCACTGTAACAACATGCTACTATGTATCTGTAACAACATGCTACTATGTCTCTGTAACAACATCCTACTATGTCACTGTAACAACATGCTACTATGTCACTGTAACAGCATGCTACTATGTCACTGTAACAACATGCTACTATGTCACTGTAACAACATGCTACTATGTCACTGTAACAACATGCTACTATGTCACTGTAACAACATGCTACTATGTCTCTGTAACAACATGCTACTATGTCACTGTAACAACATGCTACCATGTCTCTGTAACAACATGCTACTATGTCCCTGTAACAACATGCTACTATGTCACTGTAACAACATGCTACTATGTCTCTGTAACAACATGCTACTATGTCTCTGTAACAACATGCTACTATGTCACTGTAACAACATGCTACTATGTCACTGTAACAACATGCTACTATGTCACTGTAACAACATGCTACTATGTCACTGTAACAACATGCTACTATGTCTCTGTAACAACATGCTACTATGTCACTGTAACAACATGCTACTATGTCACTGTAACAACATGCTACTATGTCACTGTAACAACATGCTACTATGTCACTGTAACAACATGCTACTATGTCACTGTAACAACATGCTACTATGTCACAGTGAAGGTGATGAAGAAGAAGAATATTTCTGTAGACTGGTTACCATGGGCTAATATTGGATGCTTTTATATGATCCCAAGATTAAAGCTAGATAATTCATCACACAGCAAAGATGGTACTTGTAGGGTGCTGGAAAGGGCTTTTTACTATCACAGGTTAATGTTCACTTACCTCATGATCATACCATCAACTCCATGTACTTACAAAGCCCTCTCAAGACATTATATATGCACAAGTCACAGGATGGCATCATCAGGCAGCATCACCCTTAATCCAACACTTTGGGTATGACATCATAGCCCTCCCCCCTCCCCAATACTCAACAGAAATGAGACTAAATAACTTTTCCATTCTCCAAACATGATTTCTGAAAGGGGGATGTGGTTCCAGGCCCAGACAGAAGTTTTACAAGGAGGGAATTAGAATGATGAAGATGAGATGGAAGAAGTGCATCACCCTGAGAGATTTGATTTGATTTGATTCGATTCAAGAACCAACATCACAGCACTCAGGGCATTCCCATAAGAACATCTCCACCTTCAGCAGCCAGCGAAGAGTTTCAATACTAATGGTGCCAGTAGAATTCTGATTAAACGTCCGTCTTGCCTCTCCTCTCAGCTTGGAGCATCTGCCAGAACCTCTCGTCACTCCATCCTGCATCAATCTCACCAGACTGTGGTGATCCATCTGCTCCTCCAAACTGTACTCTCCTACAAGGCACTAACCACGTCTGCCTTATCATGCATCAGTATTCCACCAAGTTGTGCATAGCCAGCCAGTCTGTCTACCTGTTCATTTCCCAACACACCGGCGTTCCCGGTGAAAAAATCCACACAATACTCCTCCCCCGTGTCCTCCGCAGCGAAGCATGCCACTCTGCATGAAGCAAGCCTGTTCTGATCTTCCTCAGCATGTTTTCTGAATCAGTTACAATCACGATGTGTGTGTGTGTCATGTTCTCTAACCAGCAGAAAGCTTCAGTGACTGCCTCTACCTCTATTTTTAAGCCGGATGTTGTGGTATCATATGCTAGGCTCTCCTGCATCAAACGTCGACCATTAACTTTTGCTAAGAAGCCCCAAGCACTTCTTTTGTCTCTTGACACTGAACCCCTCTGTGTAAATGATCAAATTTTCTGATCGAGCATTATCTTGAATTAACTGCTGAATTTCCACAGTTGTGGCACCTGCTGGCCAGTCTTTGCATTGCCGGCTCAGTGTGATTATGACACTACACCCCGAGAGAAATATAAGTAAAGAGGCACTCAAGTTCTCACCTAACAGAAGATGTATGTTGCTGCTAGCCAGGGTACTTACCGTATGAGCGGCAAGATTCATGAGAATAGTTTTCATCAACTGTTCAGCAAGCTGGAGCTCAGAGACACCATCGTTGGTGCAAGGCGGTGCAGGGTGCAGACTGTTGCTAGCCAAACCTAATAAAGCTGCAATGTGTTGATTGTCCTGAAGGCTTGTCAGAATGATGCTTAACTGCATTCTCTGTGCAAACATAAGGCCAGGATGATTATATAACCAGACAGTTTATGTCAGCCCTTAAAATATAAATGTTTGTACCATTGAGAATACTGAGAACAGAGTGAAAAAACAAACAAGAATGCACTGACATCTGCAGGTGTAGATAAATGAATGAATGAAGAAATGATTTAGTTTGCTCTGTTTCACCTGTCTGTAGTAGGGTCAATACCCATACTAGGTTTTAGTGTTGTGCTGTCTGCACGACAAGGCCCATCATGGCCTTCACCCTTGTTTTTGAAACTTTGCCACTGAGCTTAGTGATCGACTAAAACTACCTAGGTCCCTGTCCTTGGTTCCCACGATACTTCCAGCCGTCTGTCTAGACATCACGTGACTCCCCCGTCCAGCCCAAAAGCAATAAGTTGTTTTTCACATTGTTGGAATACCTTCACTGACCCGGCTAGCTAAAGTCGCTGCAGACTCTGCAAAACATGTGGCTGGAGGGTCCTGGGAGCAGGTTAGTAGCGCCTTTATAAACGACTGCCCGGACCCCATAGAGGAGAGAAGCGCCGGCCAACAGAACAGAAAGGGAAGTCAGGCTTGAGGGCAGGTTAATTAGAAATTATAGTAGAGTTGGATTCGTTAGTTACCTGAAACAGATGTACGCGATAAAAATTTACGTCAGGAACCGTGGACTTGTTCAAGAAGTAACATTAGTATTTACATATGAAAACGGAGTAGAGCGTGTGCACACTTTGTTAGTAAGGCAATTTGATATTTGTTTTAACCCACCATGGGCCCAGCCAGATTCGGGAGTGGATACTGACTCGGGGTCAGACGAAGAAGAAGAAGAAGCAGGAGCCCAATAAACTAAAACTACACATAGGCCAGACTTCCCGGAGATCCCCTGTTGTATTTAAAAAGAAAAAATGAAAACTCACTAGACCAACCCGCACTAGGAGCCCGGTGGCAGTTGAGACATTAGAACCAGTTAGTATAGTACTAAGAGTACGTAACCATAGGTAGAACACAGCGCTATTCCAAATATTTTTGATATTGTTTGTGTCATTGCTGAAGTGTCACAATAAAAATTTCAGACTAGAACAGTTGTGTTTTAGAACGATTCTCTTCACAAGCCTTAGAGTTGAGTGAGAAGTATGCGACTAACAAGGCACTGTCATCATCATAACCATTATCGACACGACTATCCCTATTCTCATCTTTAACATCATCATCGGCAACCCTTTTGGCAAACTTAAACACGAACCTGGGTGCGAAATCAGAATAGGCAGCAAAGGAGGCAGCTGTGCCACACATCATCAGTCTTATCTTCTGCTTGTTTTTTAGTATTGGTGCTATTAACCCACTGATTTGGTTTGCTCTGTTTCATCAGTCATCAGTCTTATCTTCTGCTTGTTTTTTAGTATTGGTGTCATTAACCCACTGATTTGGTTTGCTCTGTTTCATCTGTCATCAGTCTTATCTTCTGCTTGTTTTTTTAGTATTGGTGCTATTAACCCACTGATTTGGTTTGCTCTGTTTCATCTGTCATCAGTCTTATCTTCTGCTTGTTTTTTAGTATTGGTGTCATTAACCCACTGATTTGGTTTGCTCTGTTTCATCTGTCATCAGTCTTATCTTCTGCTTGTTTTTTAGTATTGGTGCTATTAACCCACTGATTTGGTTTGCTCTGTTTCATCTGTCATCAGTCTTATCTTCTGCTTGTTTTTTAGTATTGGTGCTATTAACCCACTGATTTGGTTTGCTCTGTTTCATCTGTCATCAGTCTTATCTTCTGCTTGTTTTTTTAGTATTGGTGCTATTAACCCACTGATTTGGTTTGCTCTGTTTCATCTGTCATCAGTCTTATCTTCTGCTTGTTTTTTAGTATTGGTGTCATTAACCCACTGATTTGGTTTGCTCTGTTTCATCTGTCATCAGTCTTATCTTCTGCTTGTTTTTTAGTATTGGTGCTATTAACCCACTGATTTGGTTTGCTCTGTTTCATCTGTCATCAGTCTTATCTTCTGCTTGTTTTTTTAGTATTGGTGCTATTAACCCACTGATTTGGTTTGCTCTGTTTCATCTGTCATCAGTCTTATCTTCTGCTTGTTTTTTTTAGTATTGGTGCTATTAACCCACTGATTTGGTTTGCTCTGTTTCATCTGTCATCAGTCTTATCTTCTGTTTGTTTTTTAGTATTGGTGTCATTAGCCCACTGATTTGGTTTGTTCTGTTTCATCTGTCATCAGTCTTATCTTCTGCTCTGCCAGCTGATGATATTATGCCTCCTAATTTCTTGGTTTATTTCAGATTGTGTTGTTCTGTGAGCTGGAAATTTATTGTTGTGTTTCCTTTGGCTATAGTCATGATCTTTTTTTTGGTTGGCATTAATTTCATGTTATGATGTTTGCAGATTTGTTTAAATAGTTTATATGGGTTTGCAGTTTAGTTTCTGAAGTAGCAATTAGTGCTTGGTCGTCGGAAAATAGTAGTTCTTTAATGAAACTGTTAGCCTTTGGACCTTCTTTTCCTTGGTATATGATAGTCCTTGAGATTAATTATCATGAAAATAAAGAATAATTTACTCTGAAAAGTCGTTGCTAGCAGGTGTCATATGATTTTATTTTCCTCCAGTTAAGTTGGACATTATATATTTGATTTTAAAATACAAGAAATATTGTTATTTTTTACTTCCTTTTTTCCCCATAATAAATTATTACAAGGTACAGTACAATACATAAGAAACTTCTAGAAAAGTACTTTATTAAGAGGTCAGAAAATTTGAATAAGAGCTGGTTTGGGTATCAAAATTGTGTTTTTAATTATATAGGTGGTGTATAAAACTGAATATTTACAGAATTCTAATATAATCAGCTTTTTGTTATCCGGCTTAAACTATTCTACCATATCTAGTCGGATTTTGCAGTCTACTGTATTTTTAAGTCTTTCCTTCAGTACTCTGTAAAATACTGCACAATAACTATTTTTCTACTAGATGCAAGATATTATAAAAATCACATAATGACATAAGCACTGCAAACAGGAGGACAAACAAACACGCAGACAGACAGACCTGTCCAGCCGTCAGAGACTCCCAGCTGCCTGGACCCTGTGGCAGCAGTGAATGCAAGAGTTCCATTCTCTCTTTCAGTGGAGGCAACAGCAACGATGCACCAATGGCAAGTGTATCAGTGACAGTCTATGTATGAGAACAACATAGGAACTAGTCATATTCTGTCACATGCACAGAACAATTAAGTCAATAGCAGGTTCCTCACAAAATGTCGCTCTCTTCACGGCAAACCTAAAAGTCTCTCTTTCTCTAGCCTATTCTCCAGCCCGGTGTTTTCACAGCATCTTCATTGTCCTGTATCCACGCTCTCAGAGGTCCGCCTCTGCCTCATCTTCCGGAAACTTCCTCCTCCATTCACATTCTCTCAAGACCATCATGTCGCTTGACATGAAATACCTCGGCTTTTGGGAGCAGATGCTGTTTACCAGGCAGTTCTCCATGCTCAGGACATGTAGGATGGTGACATACTTAATAGCATTTCAGTTCAAAAGTCACAATTTTTCTTCTTCAAAGACCGAGTGAGACATCCATTAGTTGCCATGAGAAAGGTTCATGATCCAAACTGTTTACTTTGCTTGCTTGCAGGTGCTATGACATAGGTTCTTCAAGCTGTCTAGCTTCTGCACTGCTAAAGCTGGTCTTTTTCTGACTTCTTTTGTACAGTTGTTCAATATCTTCACTGTCGATTTCAATACGTGTGCTGTATTCAATGTGGACATAATTTTAGTTTTTTCTTTTTCTTTTCAGATTCAGAAATAGATTTACTTCTTGACTGTGCTTTTTGACATTCAAAATTAATTTTTCTAAATCTTGCACACTGATGAAAAGGAGGACTGTCTCATCTGCAAATCTGAGTTCTGGGAAAGGTCCATCTCCAATTTTGAGTGGATCGAACCTGTCTCAGGCCTCTTCACTAATTGAATTTATTATCAAATTTTAGGCATTTATATTAACTCTTTTAGTTCCATAGGGTTTAGCATCAGAGGCCCAAGTATGATTTGCTCCTTGGAACGGAAAGAGTTAGAAAGGGATGGAGAAAGAATGCAGCCCTGTCTTACTCCTCTCTGCACCTCAAACCAATCTGATGTTTTACCAGCTACTTTGACTGCTGATTATTTTTTACAGTAAAGAGATTCCATTCGATGCACTAAATGTGTTGGGACTCCCATGCATCTCACATCTAGTCGAACAGATGATGCCACAGAAAGGATCATCTCCCTGTAATGGTGACACAGAAAGGATTATCTCACTGTAATGGTGCCACAGAAAAAATTACTAACCATAATGCCACCACAGAAAGGACCACCTCACTGTAATGGTGCCAAGAAAGGATCACCTCCCCGTACTGGTGCCACAGAAAGGCTCATCTCCCTAAAATGGTGCCATAGAAAGGGTCACCTCCCTGTAATGGTGCCAAAGAAAGGATCACCTCCCTGTAATGGTGCCAAAGAAAGGATCATCTCCCTGTAACGGAGCCATAAAAAGAATCACCTCCCTGTAATGGTGCCACAGAAAGAATCAACTACCTGTAATAGCACCACAGTAAGAATCACCTCCCTGTAATGGCGCCACAGAAAGGATCACCTCTCTGCAATCACACTACATTGATGGCCACTTCACTATTTTAATGATACAAAAGAATCTGATAAGCTCACAAAATGTACTTACCTTCTTTATAGGTTCTGGAGGGTGGGTGTCCACCAGTCTAAACAGCAGCACTCGGAGAGGCCGTGTCTGACTGCCAAGAACTTCACTTCCTAGTCCGCAGGTCAAGGCCAGAGACAGATGGGAGGAAAGAAGTTTCAGACACAGAAGGACAAACTTGTGATGTTGTCTGAGGAGACAAATAAACATGCATTAGCCACAGACTGCCCATTTCGCTTCCCATTTATTGCAGGCGCTACACATGAGAAGATCTGAAGTGAATGCAAGAGGCCGATCTAGGAGAACATAGACTGATGACATTAAAGAGCTTCACATCAATACAGAATGACAATAGCCAATGCTGCCCATCAAGCAGTGGATGACAAACTGTTCCTCTAAACAACGCTTAATGGCAGAAGTGGAAATTGATGATGAAGATTTTCTTGTGTGTGTTTTTATTAGTGAGTCATATCTTTATCCAATGTCTCTCATAAAAGGCATGTCTCCCTGTTATGTGGTCTGTGTCATGTTCTGAATGGTCTTTGTTTGCTTGGTCCATGAGTGTCAGTTTCTTCAGAGCTCTGATCATCATCTCTTGAACTGTGATGTTGTGCTCTGTGAAATGCTCCCAGCAGACAGTCAGCTGTTCTGTCTAGAAAAACCAAGTTGGATACGGATCAAATATGGAGCATGAAGCTGTTTCTCTCACATATAATCTCCTGATAACATGACACAGTTAAAAGCCAGAATAAACCATAAACTACAAAAAAGCAGTCAAATTAAGTACATTTAAATAGTCATCGTCATCAAGCTAATGCGTCCCCCACTTCATGCAGTCATTTTACTCAATAGTGATCCATTCTTAGAGTTCAACCACTGATTGTTCTCCATCCCCCGTGTGGGTTCCGGGGCCCCATTGTGGGGAACAACAAGAATAGACCCACTGCCTTCCCAAAAGCATGTCATAAGAGTCGACTAATTGGGGAGCTTCCTTTGAAGTCGGAGTGCATCTGCCAGAGAGGCAAGGAACCAACAGTCTGTATTCAAGAGAACAAGATCTGTCAAACTGATGCACACGCAACACTCAGGTTTTGGAGCAGGACTGCAGTTCAGTAGTGGACGAGCAACCAGAACTTTCCGCCAGAGTGTACAGCTGGTGAACGCGAAGAAGAAAGAAGAAAAAAGAAGTTCTCCATGCCTTCTTGTTTTTAGCGTTCACCGACAGAAAAATCCAGTGGAAAGCTAGAGTTGCTTGTCCTCTTATGGACTCTTGTTCCAAAACTTGATTTTGCCTGCAGAATTTTTTTTAAACAAATGGGGCTTATTTGTGTGTGTGCGCTATAGGTTGCTCACTCAGGAAGATGCACTCTGACTTCAGAGGAAACAACCCTAATTAGTCGCCTTTTACGACCTGCTTGTTTGGGGGCCAGTGAATCTATTCCCTACAAAGGGAACCTAGAACCCACATGGGAAATTCTCAACATCAATCTAGAAACCACTCAAGAATTGTTTTCCCTCTGACTCCAACCTGCCTGATCTTCATATTTGTCATAATTTGCCCCAAAACTGCTTCACTCAAGAATTGTTTTCCCTCTGACTCAAACTGGTCTGATCTTCATATTTTTCATAATTAGCTCCAAAACTGCTTCACTCAAGAATTGTTTTCCCTCTGACTCAAACTGGTCTGATCTTCATATTTTTCATAATTAGCTCCAAAACTGCTTCACTCAAGAATTGTTTCCCCTCTGACTCAAACTGGTCTGATCTTTTTATCTGTCATAATTTGCTCCAAAACTTTTTGTGACAATTATTTGTGTTGGTTTTTTTTTGATATCCATAAAACGATACATATTTATTGTAATATTAAAAGTACAGTGTCTCATAAACATGAGAAAACAAATAAGGGAAATTCTTACTGCCTGTTTTGAAATGGAGGAGGAGGCTCTGGGCAGTCAAATCCATCACAGTAATGCTCTAGGAATGTTCCCAGAACTGAGAAGGTTGCTTCCTGAAGATCTACACAAAAGGGTTTGTGCCAGGCAACCACATGTCTGCAAACAAGCCAATGACTGAATGTTTTAGCATGTCACTCGACAACTGACCGCTTACAATTAATTAATTTTCATTCTCAGGGTCAGCGAGGTGTCTTGGTATGGAGATTATTGCCATCAAGTCTAGCCATAATTTTTAAAAAAAGCCAGCAACTCTCTTGAGAATCGTCTAATCTGTTTAATTTAAATTTCCACTGACTGGACACAGATTAACCTTCAGCTCAGCGGCCGGTCTCGCTTGGGTCTTGCAATACCCGTGAAGACCGCCTTTACCCTCAAGAAACACTTGTCTCACAACTTCAAAGTGGTGTGGACCATTTGCCCTCGTCTCTGTTACCACCATCATCATCTAGCACCTTTATGACAGGTGTAGGTGATCATGCTTCTGACCCCTGGTACAACTGAACAGCACACAACACACGGGAATTAGAACTCGAGGCTTGCTTCTTTTAATTTTTCCCTCCAGTAAAAATTTTTATCAGTCTCTTGTCTGTTAATGTGGCCAAATTATTTCCATTGTTTCTGCTTTTATTTCTTTCAACAAGTATTTCCGGCCACTCCAGAATCTCTTAATGTAAAGCTTGTATTTCCAGAGCCCTCAACTTTCTAATTGCTTGATCACTGTCTCAGTTTCTGTGCCCTATATATGTCTTGTGTATACATTACTTCTGACAATTCTCAATTTAGACATTTTTGTTTATCTCTCTACTAAATGTCAATGTTTGCTCATGTTTCTGACAACACCTACCCTCTTTAACTACTATTTCATGGTAGGTTTTAGTATTACAGTAAAACCTCGCTTAATGAGCACCTCTCATAACGAGTAATTCGCATAACGAGCAAAACAATTTGTAAAAAAATGACTCGCTTAACGAGCGACGTTTTGCATAACGAGTGGCGAGGAGAGGGGAAGTCCCGAATTGTGAGCATGTTACGTCAGTCTGTGTTTAGCACTCGTTCCAGTTGCATCGTAGTGTCGCTTGTGATCACACATTTTCTCAAACTTGTGTTATATTGTGATATATGTACATGAATCCTCCAGTCCTACAAGATAACCTCCCTGAAGAATTTAAGTTCAGCAAGATAGGGTTTCTGCCTCCCAACACCACTCCATTTCTCCAGCCTATGGACCAGCAAGTTATTTCTAACTTTAAAAAGCTAACACTAAAGCAATCTTTGAGCATTGTTTTCAGCTAACTGAAGGGACCAACCTCACACTCAAAGAGTTTTGGAAAAAAATCACTTCCATATTGTTGCCTGCCTCAAGATGATCGACAAGGTGGGGAAAGGGGTTACCTAGGGAACCCTAATTTCTGCTTAGAAGAAGCTTTAGCCGGAGAGCGTTGTTGATTTGTGACTGAGGGGTTAGAGACAGTAGCTGTGGAACCTGTAGTCAACGAGATTGTGTCTTTAGCCACTGTCATGGAATTGTAGGTGGATAGCAGTGATATCGAAGAGCTTGTGGAAGAGCACAGCCAAGAGCTGACCATCCAAGAGCTCATCGAGTTGCATTGTCTTTCACAGCAAGAAGTTCTGGAGGAAAGTTTGTCAGAGGAGGAAAAGCAACAATCTTCTGACGAAATAAGAGAAGTGCTGAAAGCATGGCAAACTGTTGCATCTCACATTGAGAAGAATCATCCTAATGAGGAAAAGTGGCTATGGGCGTTGCAAATTTATTAAATGATAATGCTGTGTCACATTTTCGCCTAAGTTTTAAGCATCGGCAAAAACAAATGTCTCTGGACATCTTTACAGTAAAAGAAAAAATTAGCTATGTATCATAATTTTTTTAACTTTTTTTCTGCAAATCGAATTCGCATTCCAGGTGGGTTCGTTCTGCATTTGAAGAAAATTTGAAGATGATTCACTCTCCTTAACAATATGTATAAAATTTTCTTTGAATAAACGTTATACATAGCACTTTGTAAGTATTTTTTTTGACTTGGAATGCATTATCGTATTTTACATTAATTTATATGAGAAAAATTGTTTCGCATAACAAGTGTTTCGCTTAACGAAAATGATTCTGGAACGAATTATGCTCGTCAAGCGAGGTTCCACTGTATTATTCTGCGATAAGCTGATGAGCACCCTTTAATATACACGTATTAAAACATGTCATAAACCATAAATACAGCTTTACGAAATCCCATAAACTTAATGTTAAGAAATTAATATTATGGTTACACCCTGACTTTACTGATTTACAGTATTTACCCCTACCTTTCATAACAAAATTTGCATTAATAGAAACAGCACTTGATGGAGCAATTTGTCTCAGAGGAAACATAATAAAATAATGCATTAAAAAACAGTTCCCTTGCCTTCATTTTTCCAAATATTTCAGTAATTAATTTTTTTTTTAAATAAAAAATAAATAAAACGCCAAGATACACAAAATGACTTACAAAAACAGTCAAGTGCAGCATAAAGGAGTAAACACAATGTGGATAATGTAGATGAACTCACCGATCATAAGGGAGAGCGGTTGTAGCTATACTGTGTGACGTCCCGGCTGAAACCTGTTGGATGTGAGCCTCATCAAGGCCAATCACTTTACGGGGTCTGGTGACCGGACTCTGAGCGTGACCTTGACCGCACTGGCCCATGGCATTATTACCCCAGGCATAGACTTCATTATCTGTGACACACAACATGAACAAATATGTGATTTCGGTGCCTCTTGGCAACTCAAAATCTTCATCTATATACACAATGGGACAGCAGACATTCTTATCTGCTCTAAAGGGTCTAGCGAAGTTTATCTTTCGTCAGTTATCTGTATGGGGGAGGGGGCAATAAGGATCTTCTGTGAGCTCATTCTAATGCACCTCAAAGGTTACTCTTTCCTTCTTTAAGGCTGTTCATGCTGTAATTTTATCTTAATTCTTAGTCATTCCCTTGTGCTGTGTACATAATATTTCTTCAGGGTGGCTCTCTGGTAACAGGGTCTTTTTGTCAGACAGCCCAACCATCTCATCTGTTGCTTTTTAAATAAACACATGACTAATTTCTGTCAGTGCCTTCTGATTTCTTTATTTTTAAGTTTTTTTTCTCCTTGCTACTCTGGCCGCTTTTAACTCATCAGTTGTGGCAGGAGTCCATGTTTGACTCTGCCTGCATAAAGTAAAAAGTAAAAGACCCTTGCATGGCTTCAGGCATATAGTTCTAGACATATATTTTATAGGTCAACCAGCACTCTGGGGGTGACATGGTCAATATCATTCTTGCTTTCCCTAACTTTACCTGGTACCCATTTAAGCTGAGCTGACCTGGGAACCAAGGTCATTTCTGAAAACAGTCCCACTCCAGTCAGGTTTGAACAAACAACCTTGGGATCGGCAGGTGAGCATCTAGCCGCTGTACCATGGCAGCTTCCCTGGTAGCACAGAGTTGGCTAAAGATAGTCCTTGTTAGTAGTGGCCAAGTTTTTATGTTATAACCTAACAGCTTTGGGATTGTAGTCAGACTGAACCAACAGGTTTACCCATGTCATTAACCCTTTCGCGGCTATGGACGTCTTTTCCCGATTTCCCGTATGCTGCTACGCCCGTCTTTGGACGTTATTTTCTTTCTTGACCCCCAGTGCTATGGACGGCACAAGCCGTTTTTGGACTTTTCTGACAGATTTCTCTTACCTGGTATTTTATTGGCTGAAGGCCAATATACATTAGCTATATTTAGATAAAACTGACTCATTTACATATGATTAAAAGCACTGGCATGTGATTGTAGGTGTGTTTAAGGCATGTTTACTGCATTTTGCGTTATCCCGTTGCTTTATTTACCGTGACAGCGTGGTCGGTGATCTGCGTAGTTTGTGCCCTGATATATATTTGTGCTTTTGGATTATTCTACACTTAGTACAAAATGGCAAGAAAACTTGTTAAAGTTGATGAGGAATTGATGGAGTTTCTGTCAAGAAGTGATAGCGAAGATGACTTTGAAATGTGTACTTCTGACAGTGAACAAAAAGATTTGACTAGGCCATCAATATCGACGGCTCAAACCGGCGCGTCCAAGAAAAAGCTGTTTGCCTGTCCGACGTCCTCATGATGAGGCACATCATCGGAATCAGAGAGCAGCAACAATGAAGCGCCATCAAAAAGGCAATGAATTGATCAGTTGTCTTGGTTAACCGATGATTTGATACCAGTAGTGCATAATTTTGATGACTCCAGCTCTGGCTGTATTTCTGCTACTGTAAATTCAAACAGTTCAGTCACTATAAATTCTCGTCTTTCCCGATGGACAGACACAGATTCGGACGATGTCTATTTGCTAATGCTTCAAACAAAGAAATTCAAATTAGAGTACTTGAGCAAAGACTGTTTGCTAAAAACTCCCGTTAAATAATGTCAAGGGATATATTTTTACTATTGGTAAGAATCTCAAACATTTCTCAGACAACAGTGCTCATGCGGGCGGCGATAGATTACAAAATTAGACACGTTATTGATAGTCTGCGCAAATAAGTTATTATTATCATTCACACAGCAGAATGAGTCAATCGGTAGCATAGTGTAGTTGATATCACGTCCGCCTTAGAATCAGATGGTCGTGTGTTCAACCCCCAAAGTTGTGTGTGTGTTTTTTTTAAAATTATTATTATTGTAAATTGTTCTTTCAACTCCTGCTACTTTTTAGCAACGGATGACTCAAGTATTATTATTTTTTTTTAAATTATTATTTTGGTATGTAATAACATAGTGACTACAAATAACTGATTAAAGTGGCAACCATGGAAGGTTTGTCAATCAAATTTTGGGATACGGACTAGGAACAGTTCTTCCCATTAATTCCCCACTCCCCCCCTCCCCCACCCCCAAGAGGCGATAACCAAGTCTGTGGGGCACCATCGTGCCTCTGACTTGTCACCACTCGGACCAACCACACAACTCCCCAGGGTAAAAAATTTTAGGTGTACAAAATAAAGCCCTCACCGCCGACGCATCTCTTGCGTTTAGAGGATAGAAAAGTATTGCGCACAGCAGAGACTTTTTTTTTCACATTGCTTAGCACAGGGCAGACAGCTATTTCCAGGAACATAGCAGCGAAAGGGTTAATGTGATAAGCCCTGGAACTAGTCAATTCTCAACAGCAGCCAACCACTCCAATCATAGTTAACTGCCTCCAAAATTGTCTTTATTTACTACTTTTAGAGTGGTTTATGACCGGAAAAGGAAGGGGGGGGGGGGGGGGGGTCATAAGCCTAAGGGTTGAAGAACACTGCAGGGATCATACAGTCACCACGTACTGTGAAGGTTAGGATTTTTATTTCTGGCCCTGACAGAAAAACCTTCATCACTTACTGAGGACCAAACCCAGGTCTCCTGTATGATAGCCCAGTGCTCTAATCACTGGGCCAGTCATCTTCCCAATCCTGGTTAACAATCCAAGGAACGCTGAATGCGTTTCCAAAGAGAAATAATTTGGCCAACTATAAAAAGAGACAACAAAGCATTGGAAGGCTGAGGACCTAAGATCCATTGGCAAACAAAAATCATACTGATAAGAATTATATCCAAGTCTAAGCAAACTCATGGATGGTTGTGCTGAAATAAACTATGATAGTTTGATCAACTGTATGGCATCTGGATGAATTTTAAATGCCTTAACAATAACTTGGAAAGCCCACTTGGTGTACAGGCTAGATGCTCACCTGCGGATCGGAACGTTGTGGGTTCGGTTCCTCATGGAGCCTGGCCTTTTTTTTTCTTCTTAGAAATGACCTTGGCTCACGGGTTGGCCTAGTCCTGAGTGGGTACCAGGTACAGTGCTGGGAAATTAAGGCGGCCAGCATGATGTTGACTCCATAACCGAGTGCTAATTCATTTATTAAATATAGGTCTAGTCCTATATGCCAATAAGACTTAAGGCGTGGAAAAGGACCCTTTAATTTTTGTGTCCCCACTTAAGTTTTTAATGTCAACTTGATGAGTTCAAATAAACAGTGACAACATAATAAGTTAAACACACAGCAATCTGATGAGGTCAAATAAACAGTGACATCATAATGAGTTAAACACACAGCAATCTGATGAGGTCAAATAAACAGTGACATCATAATAAGTTAAACACACAGCAATCTGATGAGGTCAAATAAACAGTGACAACATAATGAGTTAAACACACAGCAATCTGATGAGGTCAAATAAACAGTGACATCATAATGAGTTAAACACACAGCAATCTGATGGTCAAATAAACAGTGACTGATGAGGTCAAATAACAGTGACAACATAATGAGTTAAACACACAACAGACAACATGAGTTAAACACACAGCAATCTGATGAGGTTAAATAAACAGTGACAACATAATGAGTTAAACACACAGCAATCTGATGAGGTCAAATAAACAGTGACAACATAATGAGTTAAACACACAGCAATCTGATGAGGTCAAATAAACAGTGACAACATAGTGAGTTAAACACACAGCAATCTGGTGAGTTTAAATAAATTACGGCATTTAGATGAGTTGAAATAAACTACAGCATCTGGAGGAGTTTAGTTTAATTTCGAGAACTTTATAAGTTGATGTAAACTAATAGTAACATAAACTAATATCCTGGTCCAGCATGTGACGTCTATCACCTTTGGCTCATAACATAAACTAATCCCCTAGTCAAGCATGTGACGTCTATCACCTTTGACTCGTAACATAAACTAATCCCCTGGTCAAGCATGTGACGTCTATTACCTTTGGCTCATAACATAAACTAATCTCCTAGTCAAGCATGTGACGTCTATCACCTTTGACTCATAACATAAACTAATCCCCTGGTCAAGCATGTGACGTCTATCATCTTTGGCTAGTAACATAGACTAATCCCCTGGTCAAGCATGTGACGTCTATCACCTTCGGATAGTAACAAACTAATCCCCTAGTCAAGCATGTGACGTCTATCACCTTTGGCTAGTAACATAAACTAATCCCCTAGTCAAGCATGTGACGTCTATCACCTTTGGCTAGTAACATGAACTAATCCCCTAGCCAAGCATGTGACGTCTATCACCTTTGGCTAGTAACAAACTAATCCCCTGGTCACGCTTGTGACGTCTATCACCGTTGGCTCATAACATAAACTAATCCTCTAGTCAAGCATGTGACGTCTATCACCTTTGGCTCATAACATAAACTAATCCCCTGATCAAGCATGTGACGTCTATCACCTTTGACTCGTAACATAAACTAATCCCCTGGTCACAAGCATGTGACGTCTACCACCTTTGACTCATAACATAAACTAATCCCCTGGTCAAGCATGTGACGTCTATCACCTTTGACTCGTAACATAAACTAATCCCCTAGTCAAGCATGTGACGTCTATCACCTTTGGCTAGTAACATAAACTAATCCCCTGGTCAAGCATGTGACGTCTATCACCTTTGGCTAGTAACATAAACTAATCCCCTGGTCAAGCATGTGACGTCTATCACCTTTGGCTAGTAACAAACTAATCCCCTGGTCAAGCATGTGACGTCTATCACCTTTGGCTAGTAACATAAACTAATCTCCTGGTCAAGCATGTGACGTCTATCACCTTTGGCTAGTAAGATAAACTAATCTCCTGGTCACAAGCAAGTGACATCTATCACCTTTGACTCATAACATAAACTAATCCCCTGGTCAAGCATGTGACGTCTATCACCTTTGACTCATAACATAAACTAATCCCCTAGTCAAGCATGTGACGTATATCACCTTTGACTCATAACATAAACTAATCCCCTGGTCGCGCATGTGACGTCTATCACCTTTGGCTCATAACATAAACTAATCCCCTAGTCAAGCATGTGATGTCTATCACCTTTGACTCATAACATAAACTAATCCCCTGGTCACGCATGTGACGTCTATCACCTTTGACTCGTAACATAAACTAATCCCCTGGTCACAAGCATGTGACGTCTATCACCTTTGACTCATAACATAAACTAATCCCCTGGTCAAGCATGTGACGTCTATCACCTTTGGCTAGTAACATGAACTAATCCCCTAGCCAAGCATGTGACGTCTATCACCTTTGGCTAGTAACAAACTAATCCCCTGGTCACGCTTGTGACGTCTATCACCGTTGGCTCATAACATAAACTAATCCTCTAGTCAAGCATGTGACGTCTATCACCTTTGGCTCATAACATAAACTAATCCCCTGATCAAGCATGTGACGTCTATCACCTTTGACTCATAACATAAACTAATCCTCTAGTCAAGCATGTGACGTCTATCACCTTTGACTCATAACATAAACTAATCCCCTGGTCAAGCATGTGACGTCTATCACCTTTGACTCGTAACATAAACTAATCCCCTAGTCAAGCATGTGACGTCTATCACCTTTGGCTAGTAACATAAACTAATCCCCTGGTCAAGCATGTGACGTCTATCACCTTTGGCTAGTAACATAAACTAATCCCCTGGTCAAGCATGTGACGTCTATCACCTTTGGCTAGTAACAAACTAATCCCCTGGTCAAGCATGTGACGTCTATCACCTTTGGCTAGTAACATAAACTAATCTCCTGGTCAAGCATGTGACGTCTATCACCTTTGGCTAGTAAGATAAACTAATCTCCTGGTCACAAGCAAGTGACATCTATCACCTTTGACTCATAACATAAACTAATCCCCTGGTCAAGCATGTGACGTCTATCACCTTTGACTCATAACATAAACTAATCCCCTAGTCAAGCATGTGACGTATATCACCTTTGACTCATAACATAAACTAATCCCCTGGTCGCGCATGTGACGTCTATCACCTTTGGCTCATAACATAAACTAATCCCCTAGTCAAGCATGTGATGTCTATCACCTTTGACTCATAACATAAACTAATCCCCTGGTCACGCATGTGACGTCTATCACCTTTGACTCGTAACATAAACTAATCCCCTGGTCACAAGCATGTGACGTCTATCACCTTTGACTCATAACATAAACTAATCCCCTGGTCGCGCATGTGACGTCTATCACCTTTGGCTCATAACATAAACTAATCCCCTAGTCAAGCATGTGATGTCTATCACCTTTGACTCATAACATAAACTAATCCCCTGGTCACGCATGTGACGTCTATCACCTTTGACTCGTAACATAAACTAATCCCCTGGTCACAAGCATGTGACGTCTATCACCTTTGACTCATAACATAAACTAATCCCCTGGTCAAGCATGTGATGTCAATCACCTTTGGCTAGTAAGATAAACTAATCTCCTGGTCAAGCATGTGACATCTATCACCTTTGGCTAGTAACATAAACTAATCCCCTGGTCAAGCATGTGACGTCTATCACCTTTGGCAAGTAACATAAACTAATCCCCTGGTCAAGCATGTGTCTTGTTTCAGAAGTTGAAATATTTTGGCCATATTAAGCATCATGGCAGTTCGAAAAAATAATAGCAGAAGTCATGGTATGAACGTGCACAGGACGGGAGAGCTGGTGAGAGACTGAGTTATTTTTTAGGCAGACCGTGATGAGAGCAACATTCTACAAAGGACCTGCTAGGGCACACATAAGTTATGGCCTCTGGTTGTGCACACATAAACTATCCCCTTTGATAAAGAAACCTCTATAAACACACCATAGGACAGCGCCAGACAGTGACTGTCCCCAATAGTAATGTCCATGACACGGATTCCTTGCAGATCTTCTATCAACTTTGGTGACATGGCCGTGATGTCTGCCAAACCAAAGCCCAGACAGGCACCACTTCCCCAGGCATACACCTGAAAGAAACATAGGCCAGATTATTATAGAGCATTTGTTATTACACAAAATATATCCTTTGTTCCTACACATGGGGTTTGCTACCATTTCAGATACTAGATATGTGTTTATTTTTGTCTTTAAAACAGTTATGATATCTAATGCACCGTAGCTACTTCACAAGCAAATGTAAAAAATTCTCTACTATTACCAACAGGCATATTTAAAAACTGTTTGTATCATAAACTTGCTGACTGAGTAAACTTGCTGAGTAAATTTCTGTCTAATCACAAACTTGCTAAGTAAATTTCTGTTTAATCACAAACTTGCTAAGTAAATTTCTGTCTAATCACAAACTTGCTGAGTAAATTTCTGTTTAATCACAAACTTGCTGAGTAAATTTCTGTCTAATCACAAACTTGCTGAGTAAATTTCTGTTTAATCACAAACTTGCTAAGTAAATTTCTGTCTAATCACAAACTTGCTGAGTAAATTTCTGTCTAATCATAAACTTGCTGAGTAAATTTCTGTCTAATCATAAAACTTCCTGAGTAAATTTCAGTCTAATCACAAACTTGCTGAGTAAATTTCTGTCTAATCACAAACTTGCTGAGTAAATTTCTGTCTAATCACAAACTTGCTGAGTAAATTTCTGTCTAATCACAAACTTGCTAAGTAAATTTCTGTCTAATCACAAACTTGCTGAGTAAATTTCTGTTTAATCACAAACTTGCTGAGTAAATTTCTGTCTAATCACAAACTTGCTGAGTAAATTTCTGTCTAATCACAAACAAACTTGCTGAGTAAATTTCTGTTTAATCATAAACTTGCTGAGTAAATTTCTGTCTAATCACAAACTTGCTGAGCACATTTATGTCTAATCACAAACTTGCTGAGTAAATTTCTGTCTAATCACAAACAAACTTGCTGAGTAAATTTCTGTCTAATCACAAACTTGCTAATTTCTGTCTAATCACAAACTTGCTGAGTAAATTTCTGTCTAATCACAAACTTGCTAAGTAAATTTCTGTCTAATCACAAACAAACTTGCTGAGTAAATTTCTGTCTAATCACAAACAAACCTGCTGAGTAAATTTCTGTCTAATCACAAACAAACCTGCTGAGTAAATTTCTGTTTAATCACAAACTTGCTGAGTAAATTTCTGTCTAATCATAAACTTGCTGAGTAAATTTTTGTCTAATCACAAACTTGCTGAGTGAATTTCTGTCTAATCATAAAACTTTGCTGAGTAAATTTCTGTCTAATCACAAACTTGCTGAGTAAATTTCTGTCTAATCACAAACAAACTTGCTGAGTAAATTTCTGTCTAATCACAAACTTGCTGAGTAAATTTCTGTCTAATCACAAACAAACTTGCTGAGTAAATTTCTGTCTAATCACAAACTTGCTAAGTAAATTTCTGTCTAATCACAAACAAACTTGCTGAGTAAATTTCTGTCTAATCACAAACAAACTTGCTGAGTAAATTTCTGTCTAATCACAAACAAACTTGCTGAGTAAATTTCTGTCTAATCACAAACTTGCTGAGCACATTTCTGTCTAATCACAAACTTGCTGAGTAAATTTCTGTCTAATCACAAACTTGCTGAGTAAATTTCTGTCTAATCACAAACTTGCTGAGTCAATTTCTGTCTAATCACAAACTTGCTGAGTAAATTTCTGTCTAATCACAAACTTGCTGAGTAAATTTCTGTCTAATCACAAACTTGCTGAGTAAATTTCTGTCTGATCACAAACTTGCTGAGTAAATTTCTGCCTAATCACAAACTTGCTAATTTCTGTCTAATCACAAACTTGATAAGTAAATTTGTGTTTAATCACAAACTTGCTGAGTAAATTTCTGTCTAATCACAAACTTGCTGAGTAAATTTCTGTCTAATCACAAACTTGCTAATTTCTGTCTAATCACAAACTTGCTGAGTAAATTTCTGTCTAATCACAAACTTGCTGAGTAAATTTCTGTCTAATCACAAACTTGCTGAGTAAATTTCTGTCTAATCACAAACTTGCTATGAAATTTCTGTTTAATCACAAACTTGCTGAGTAAATTTCTGTCTAATCACAAACTTGCTGAGTAAATTTCTGTCTAATCACAAACTTGCTGAGTAAATTTCTGCCTAATCACAAACTTGCTGAGTATATTTCTGTCTAATTAGAAAAAAACCTGCTGACTGAGTCAATGTCTGTCCAATCATAAACAAACGTCTGACTGTTTCAATGTCTGCCCAATAACAAACAAAATTGTAAGTGAGTAAATGTGTGTCCAATCACAAACAAACTTGCTCAATGAGTACATTTTTGTCCAATCACAAATAAACTTTGAGTGAGTACATTTTTGCCCAATCACAAACAAACTTGCAGCTGCTGCACAACCTACCTGGTCAGTAGATGTCAGAGCAAGAGATGTCCGGCTGCTATCACAAACAAAATTGCTAAGTGAGTAAAATGGGGTACAATCACAAACAAACTTGCTCAATGAGTACATTTTTGTCCAATCACAAATAAACTTGCTGAGTGAGTAAATTTTTGCCCAGTCACAAACAAACTTGCAGCTGCACAACCTACCTGGCCAGTAGATGTCAGAGCAAGAGAAGTCTGGCTGCTACAGGCTACCTTGCGGATGTACATGCCGCTCAATCCCTGGATTACCACAGGCTTAGTCTGACGATTCATGTCACCATGGCCAAGTTTGCCTACAGACAGACAAGAATTGTCAATAAATTTAGGACTTTCCTAGTTGAGTATTAGTTGTAAATGTCTCTATCTATTGATAGTGGCATCCTTATTTTAACCAGCACAGGTGTATTTTTATTAGCAGCACAACTGTGGGTTTATCCAGAACACAAAGAGCTCAGGAAATAGGGGAACTACAGAACAGGCTGCAAGTAGAATGCTATCCATGCAACAACGGAATCATCACTACCCACAGTATACTTAATGAGGTATATTCTTACCTACTGACATTTACAGGTAGTGACTGCTTGGTAAGCTCACTTATTTCATGATATTCTAGAGCTCAGCAGTTTAAAACTCAGTACTTGACAAATTTCTTATGAGAAAAGACAAGATCTTCTGTTTCTGGTACTTGCCATAAAATTCACTGCAACAGCTACCAACATATCAAGAAATCACAGGAAAAACACTTTTACTACTACCAATTATCATATGCAATTATCGTTATTCTATGAACAGCAGTCTGTGACAAACTGTTCTTTTGGGCAGCACTCAGTGAAATTTCCCTCTGCCATGGTGCAGTGTCCTATCCCAGCTGCTGATAATCTAACTTGCGTTGGTTTGGACAGTGGCACCAAGAGCTGACAGTTCAGAGGCAATGGCAAACTACTGAACATAAAATGTGCCTAGACAACAGCCAAAAAATATTGGGGTTGGTTCTGCAATGTCCTGTAAAGGATACACAACTAACTTTAACATAACAGAACAGCCCAGGTCCAGGTAAATTGTTTCAAGAGTTGAAAAAAAAAAAGGCCTGCTGCGACACAGCGTTCCCCCGAGGCGGTTTCTGTCACCCATACTTTTCCTGTTCTACATCAAAGACCTAGTTGCTAAAATACCAAACGGAATAAAAATGGCAATGTATGCCAAAAGCAGATACTGTGGTTCACCAGTGAACATGCAACGGTAGCCCCAAGATTACTACAGCATGCTAGAGATGCACTTAGAGCATGGGTGAATAGACAATGTGTCAGCATTAACACAGACAAATGAAGCAGCACACTCTTTACCCTCTCCCCAAAGCAAAAAGCAGGCATTATCAAAACAAATGGAATGCCCCTAAGAGATGATAAAGCTACCTCAGAGTTACATTTGATGACACATCAACATGGCAACAACCAAAGTCAGGAGAAAGAAGGCTATACTAATAAACTAAGTGGAACCACATGGGGAGCCAGTAGGAGAATAATAAAGTATACAAACAGAGCATACAAGCACACTTGGAATATGGGTCAACTGCAAGGTGTTCAGCATCCAGTGCTACATTAAAAGTGTCGGACAAAGTGCAAAACCTAAGCGCGCAGAGTCATCACAGGAGAGATGAAATCAACCCCGATATTAACAATGGAGAAACTTGGGAAAACAGTCACTGAAAGAAAGCAGAAATACAAAGTTGTAAATACAAGCAGAAAAGTTGCTCAGTATGCCAATCACCCCATGAAGAATAGATTTCAAAACCTAGCAATGGAAGAGCTGAAAAAAAGCCACTGTATATACCAAGCATAAAGATTAGAGCTACAATGCAGCGGATACCGTCCGAATGTGGAGTGCCTGGAAATGAGAGAGCCAATCAATTAGCAGGGTAAGGTGCAAAAAAATAGCAGCGGTATGTACCAGTGACATACCACCACCAAAAGAAAGGAATCATTAAATCGATCAGGAAACAACCAGCCCCAGCACAAGATGACTATTCAGTTATGGAAAGACCTTCACCTCAAAACAGGGCACAACTGTTTATGCAATCACATGTAGTACACAAAATTTAAGATAGGTGTTTCAGTCATGTGCATATGTGAAAATTCGCCCCAAACAGCAGAACACGTACTCCATAACTGCACTGAATAGAATACATTAAGGTAAACCTTTTGGCCAGAAAGAACAAAAGTGAAACACAAACTCTTTCACCACTAAATGAACTAAAAACAACAGTGAAATTTAAATGAGAAACAAAACTGCTGATAAAGACAACTTAATTCAGGCGAACAAAAGCAAAAGTAGTAATAGATTTAATCATATCCTACCCTCCTAAACACCATGCAGGTACAAACATAAACAATGCTGATAACTAGGCTTTGCAGGAAATGACCAAAGATGTAAAGCCTATATAAGTGTGTCCGGAGGATGTGTAATGGAGGCTAAAGTAGAAATATCATTGTCTCATGACAAAATGGTTGAAATTTAGCATTGATTGCATGAATGTGCTGTGGACTCACCATTATCCCCACTTCCAAATGACCACACAGTCTTCCCATCCTGAGATATGGCCAGAGTATGAGAGCTCCCACACGCCACCTGCCCCACCAGGCCAATGTCCTTCACTTGTTTCGGCAGATTTCTGGATGTTTTATCACCATGACCTGCACAAACATAAACATTTAACATCATACCCATGATGATCAAGTTTTAGTTCAACACTAACTGCTCTCTTAAGTTTGAATGAGATAATGTGTGCCAGTTTTGCATGTTTGAATGTTGCTGGTGTTATAAGGTCACTCATCACAATCATAACAGGCAAACTGAAATTCATAACGGAATAGGTGAAATGGAAAAATACAAATTATTGGGGGGAATACTAAATGAGAACACGAAGAGACAGAGTCACAAACGTCAGCATTAGAGACAAAGTTGGAACAAGAGCATGCATGGAACATATTGAAAGACAGAGAATGAAGTGGTTTGGCCATTTAGTAAGAATGCAACCGGATCAGATTGCCTATAAGGCCTTTTACAGTAGAACATCGGGAAGAAAGGCCAGAGGAAGACCCAGAAAAAAATGGATAGATGGAGTAGCTGAATACGGCCAGAAGATCCAGAAAACTGTCACTCAGATCACGCGAAAGGCACAAAACAAATATTTTAAACCACGACACTGGGCTGCAACCCGGTAAAACTGAAGAAGACAACAGATAGACAATAGACTAACTGAGAAGTAGAGGATGGCAAGGAAAGATGCACAGTTTAAACAGCTAGGCTGTCACTATCTCTACATAAGAGGATTTACAAATGTATCAAAAACTGGCATCAACCAACATTTTACCAGGAAGGCAAGAGAAGCAAAGAATAGCATCTTTGCAGCCTACTCTGCATGTCATTTTAAATAAAAATTGTTGGTGTGAGATCAATTACCTAGTTCCACAGACAAATGCAGTGTTAGCAACATATATCCAATGAGCATCCAATCGTCAAAAAAAAAAAAAAAAACTTTTTAACAAGCACTGTATTGACTGGACTCGGACAAACAAGACCATAGTCTTCTCTCCCCCCCCCCCCTCCCCTTTCAAGCACTGTATTGACTGGACTCGAACAAGACCATAGTCTCCTCCTCCCACAAACACTATGTGTAGAGCTCTCTACTGCAGCAAATTTATTAAAAACAACAGAGTATGCATAAATCAGGCTGTGGTGTGACTATACACACTGGATGATGAATGACAGAAAACAAAGTGCATCGATAGTCAGAATGAAGGACTTCAAACAAGTTTCGCTGATCAGGAAAGACCAGCACCATCAGGTCTTGTCACTCACTATCGGGGGGCAAAAGTGACGTGTCACTTGACTACTGGTGTACTATGCAGACAAAGCAATAATACGCCCAACTGCAACACATCTTCTTCTTCTTCTTTTTCTTCTTCGCTCACCGGCTGTGAATTCTGGCGGAAGGTCCTGAAAGTATATCCATTTGGACTTTTGGCTTTTACCTGGACCTGAGTTTTGAGTGAACATCCGTTTTACTGGCTTATTTGTTTGTCGTTCCCTGCCTCACCGGCAGATGTACTCCGACTTCGAGAGAAGACGTCAGGCCTATTTCTAGGATGACTTTGGCCATTGTTTAATGTGGTGTCCTTTTTGTCCTTTTATCTACAGGTGTTGCCACCGAATTACCCCCTTTAGGGAAGCCCTACGTAGAACGTTCAGCCCTCAAGGAAGGGCAGGGGAGTGCAACAATCAAAATATTAAATGAGTTGAGTTAAAAGACAGAAATACAATGAATAAAATACAACACAAACGAGTCATTATGTTAACCCAATCTACTGTAGATTGCATCCCCAAGCGTGCTCAGTTGTTTGATGCAACAACCCAAAGGAGCCTTACTGTCAGAGGCCAGTTCGGCTACAGGATGAACGGAGTTGATAGTGAATCATCACGTATGAACGAGCTGACCCTCAGTAAAACTCAGTCTGAGACCGGGCAGCTTGACCACGGAATAAACTGGGTCGAGTTAACTTGCGAAGCCCAGGTCCCATGGTTAATACGTATTACCGTGTGTCGAGAGATGAATGCAGGAGAGGAACAAAAAGGCTTGGACAGAGCGTGCTGGGGAGGAGTTGTGTAGTAGAGACTGGACTGGACCAGAGGTAGCGCTTCGACGGGTAAACGTATCTTAGTTTAGTGACGGTTAGATTGAATAGTATTTGTGGTTAGTATTTTTTAGATAGGCTGTGTTTCCGTTTAATGTTTCGACGAGAGAGTGTAGAGTTAATTTTCCTTGTATAGTAGACGTTCCACGCAGTATTTGTTAAGCAGCCAGTGAATGTCTGACACGCATTGTTAATGGCGGTAACAGTGCCCAGTCACACTTAGGCCATACACCTTACATGTGTCGCTGAGTCCCGCTTGGCAATAGACGGCGGCTTAGTCAGCACTGATAAACTGTTAGTTTGGAATCGTGTCCTTGGGGATCCATGGGAACGGCTCAGGTTGACCAGTGAATGTAAAAGCTGCTCAACACCGGCGTTCAGGATAAGGACTGCCAACTCGGTTGAGGTATAATAAGTTGTATTGTTCGTTGTACATTAAAGATTATGTTTGTACTCAGCAGGTGCTTGTCTTAAGTGTGTCGTAGAGTAGTGAAGTCTGTTAGCTGGCCTACCTAGCGAGCCATAGAAAATGAATTAGTAAAGTAGGTCTCTGACACCTACTAACAGCAAGTAGTGCTGGCAGTCACCCCTCTTCCCCACCCCAGCAATTTTGTCTTACTGACCCAGGTTCCAAATTCACTCTAAAATGAGTATCAAGAAATGTTCTAGGGAGTAAAGGCAGCCAGCATAAGGTGGCCAACATTACTGATCACAGCTCCAATAAAGTTCAGACTGTTTACAAAAATGCATATGTCCAATTAGCATATAATTGTACACACACAAAAAGCTTTTTTACAAGCACTTGTATTATTAAGACATCCAAGCATGAGTGCAGAGACAAATTATAAACAGCATATTCAACATTAAGCTACCAGTGCCAAACATGGACACTTTTTAAAGCCCATATACGAAAAATCACCACCTGCGAGATGAGATGCCTGAGAAAAGCAGCCAACCTAACCATCCGAGATCGAGTGAATAATGACACTATAAGACAAATTGTGGGAGCGACACCTTGTACTAGATTCATCAAGAAAAGCAGTTTCAGTGGTTTGGCCATCTCTTTAGAATGCAGCAAGATCAAATACCATCACAAGCACTACAGCTCAGAAGATCAGCTACAAGAGGAGGGAAAACATGGATCGACAACATTAAAGACACTCTACGCCTTCACTGCATGACAATTTCCAGTGGCAGCCTGTCTGCACTGGATCTCAAACTTTTCCTCCCCATGACGCTTAAAGGCAGAAGTGGTTTATGATGATGATGACTCTACATACCTAGGCGACCATAGTCTCCTTCCCCCCATGTGTAGAGCTCTCCATCTGTTGTCACTGCAGCACTGTGCCTATAGCCAGCAGACATACACTTGACCACCTGCAACAGATCCACACATCACCAGTTGTGCAAGTTCAGGTGACTACAATGCTTATGTGTACATTCTTGTTATTTTCTACTTAATGCATACAAAGGAATTATGGATTCTTTCCTTTCATTTGTTGCCTTTGTTTTTTCTGCATTTGTGGATGACTTTTATGTATGATCAGTTTTATTTTGTGTCTGCAGTCTGTATTCTTTGCTTTTAATAAGCTTCTAAGTTGTATTTAGTGTTTATGACATCGTGTATGGCAGCAGCATCCTCCTTCCCTCTCACCTTTTTCCTTTTCTCCCCTTCTTATTTCCTTTCTTTTGATGGCCTGGTGCTCTGTCTTGAATTTATTTTGCTCTGTCATGCATGTCAAAATGATCAGATTTGTGTGAAAGTGTGTTGTGGCTAAAATGCATACAAAACCTAAAGGAAACTGACAAAAATGTTTGTATGTGCTATTGAAGGATCTTTAACTGCAATATCCATTTTGTCTCTTGTGATTTTTCGTAAAACATTTCTGTTTGAGTTTCTGTTTTGATTTGTAGATTTCATGAAGTTTAACCCATGTAATTTCTTGTCTCTTTATCTTGTATGTGAATGCCATTTGATGATTCTAACTGCATCAAAATTATGTTTGCCATTAGAGTTAAAGCCAAAGTGAAACTGCAGCACAACACTAATTTTACAAAGAATTTAAGATCTGCAACAGTTGCCCACATCAATTACTGTTATACAAACAGATATTCTCACCTTACGAGTTAATGGTCCCTGAATAAGTTTGGGAAACTTCTGAGTGTGGTTTCCTCCAAGGCCAAGCTTGCCATAATCTCCTGCAAAATTAACATATGGATGATCTTAGCTAAACATTCATCAGCTGTCTGGCTGACGTAATCCTGCGGGGATTGTATGCCTATAGCAGGCAACTAGGGACCATGCAGGTATGCCGCTGGTTTTTGGAACAGTGTCTGCTATGACTGTAAAGTCCAATGCAGGAGCGACAGTCTCAGCCACACAGTACACATGAAAACAATGAAGCTTTTATACTGAGGCTATTCTTCTCTCAGACCTCTCCTTCCTACAGCTTGCTGCACTTGGCCTCGAGTAAAGTGCCACAGTCCGTCTTTCACCGCCTGCCTCCACAGATGTCAGTCAGTAGCTGATCTCTCCCAAGAGTCTGTGTCAATGCTGCTTATATCTTTCAGGTCACATGTGCATATGCCCTTATAGCCTAGCAACGGTCTTTCTGCAGATCTATTCCCTGTTTCCAGTTCGCCATACAGAAGATTCTTTGGAATGTGACCGTCCTCCATTTGGGAGACATGTTACAACCAACGCATGTGTCTTTACTTCAGGAGAAAGCTGTATATTGTTCTGTTGAGTACATATTTATTTTGGTCAATTGATATACAAAGAATTTGTCTCTTTTTTTTTTCTTACGGAGCATAAAGGAGTGTGCTCAGAATACAAACTTCATAAATTGATTTTGGTCCTGTCCATCAGCTTTTGTTTTCAAACAAACTCTCACTGTGGGTTCAGATAGCCCTGCAGAAGCCTTTCCTATTCATTTGTTTAGTTCTGCATCTAGGCAAAGATAATCTGTGATTCGAGAAACGAGGTCCTCAATCTCTTGTATAACCAAAGCTAATGGTTGTAAACCCTAACCCTTGGTGGGTCTACCATATTCATCCCCATCAATTGCATTTTGTTGAGGCTGACGGTGAGACAAAATTCTCTTCATGCTTGGCAAAGCAATCAACAGCATCTGCAGATCATTTTTTGTAGCAGTAATGGCTGCATCATCCACAAACAGAAAAACCATGAGGAATCTTGTCTGCATCTTAGTCCTTGTATGAAGCATTGGCAAACGAAACAAAACTGCCCTCTGACCTCATATATCCTATCTGTGGCTGTATATATGGCCATATATTTATCACACTTTCATGAGTACCAGGCAAAATCCTGGGAAGTAAAGGTGGTAGCGTAAAAGGTCCCAATGGGCTACAACAATATAGCTACTTCAGTGAAATTTTTAAAATGCCCTCTACACCAATAAAAGCAGCACAGTTAGATAGCTGTAAACAATCTCTTTCCAATGGTACCTCATTTAGGCTTGTCATTTCTGAGCTGAGATATGTAGGTTTTTGTGGAGATTAGATGTAAGAAACAGCCGCTAAAACTTGTGACCCAGAAACAAGAAGTTTTTCACTGCGCAACCTACTGCGCAGTTCTGTATCGGCTTTGTTGACATTGGACTGTCATTGGACAAGATGGCAGGCAATGAGACTCAGCTCACTCAGCCGCATGCGATTGCCTAAAAAATGTCACTGTACATCTACCTAGCCACGTACCAGAAAGAAATTTTATACACAAATGTAAAATTGGACGGAGAATTCAATTATAACTAGCATTACCAGGTACAGTAACAGTTAAAGCCTAAAGCCAACCTCGAATTTACCGCTATTTTCAATCAAACTGATGACTAACAGAAAAACAGAGAACATCCGGCTGTCGTAGACATGCGCTGTTAATCGAGTTCCTTCCCGCCGTTTTCAGCTATTTAGAGAGGGTGAAAATCACACCAATGGCAAAATTTCATGAGAGATTAGGACCCATCCCGAAACCCCAGCCGACATTTCCGAAACAAGTTTCAAGCGGTTTCTATGGTAACGGAAATTGTCGAAAAGATCGCAAATTTCCGAAACTGTAGTGCCTAAACAATATAGGTCTCGCCACATATGCCCGATGTACCACTGGTATGTAAACAGAATTTTACTTTATTCACCAATATTTCACCCACACATCGTACAGTGCTAAATAATTCCTAAACAACTAGGACAATAACAGAAATGACATATCTTCTTTCCTAAACAACTTATAAGACTGAACATATGTGCTGTAACATACAAGACATACACTGTGAATATGCACTTCCTAGACAACATAGAGACCTCTAAAGAATATTTAAAGTGATGACATTAAAAGTTATAGGTCAACAGCAGATATTATCCTTAGATAGAATCAGTTTTTTTTTTTTTGGGGGGGGGGGGGGGGGGCAGAAGCATTCGAGTTTAGTTCATCTGGCTCTTCATCAGCCCTTTAGCCTCGGTGCTATGTACACCGTTAATCTGGGGACTATGCGCTTTTTCTGCCATCCCCGGGCTGGAACCCGAGACCAGACATGCATGGGGATTGTCAGTTGACGTCCAATGCGCTATTAACTATGCTGGAGCGCTGGCCAGAATAAGTTTTATAAAAACACTGTCTGGCCATGAAGCACAACCCAGAATGTCATAAGGACCAACAAACTACTACTACTACTACTAATGAATTTGCACCACTGCTGGTGTATGCAGGGATGTTAATTTATGGGCTGTTGCAAGAACAATATATCAAATGAAAAAAAAGGGTATTTGCACGTATGAATGTATAAAGATAAATATAAATATATCTGATTTACAACTAATATTAAATACAGTGACAGTTTTCAAGCCAACCATAAATAAATCAGAAGGGTTGTTTTATTCTTCTGCATTTTTATCTTGCAATCAATGGAGCATAGATCTTCAACCAACTTATGCCAAGACTTTTGCTCATGATTGGTTCATTTTGCTACAACGGTTTTCTAAGCAACAATGGTTGGTTACAGTGCTATAATTTTATGTAGAATTGCTAAAATTATATGCAGGAAACTATAATTCTACGCAGGAATGGCTATAATTCTATGCAGGAATGGCTATAATTCTATGCTGGACTGGCTATAATTCTATGTAGGACTGGCAAAAACCATCTTTAATAAGGTGCAACATTTATTGACAGCTAGATAGATAAACCCTTTGAAAATGAGAATCGTCAAATGTTATGTATACTCAACCCTAGTGTTTGGTGCAGAAACTTAGACAATGAACAGACGAAAAATGAAATGTGTTTCTGAAAACGTGGAAGAATAGGTCATATTTCATGGAAGCAAAAAAAAAAAAAAAGTCAAACACAAAGGATCTGGAAAGACTGCTAACAAAAAGAATTACTGGAAGAAAAAAAAATACAATTGAAATATTTTGGCCACATTAAAAGACATAATACGCCTTTAAAAACCATCATAATGGAGGGAAAGGGCAGGACAGCAAGAGGTAGAAAATGTTATAAATTGGAGGAAAACATCAAATGATGGACTAAAAGCAGTCTGAGAGAGTGTAAAACCAAGAAAAGAGAACGTGTTCGTATCCACTGTAGCCAACCTTACCTGTGATGGCACCTGATTGACTGAATTCTATGCTATAAATGGTCTATAAACACATTACACACCTTGACTTATGGCTAGAAATTAAGCTTTATATATTTCTAGTGAAACAATACACATACATCTCTTTCTATTCAACTTTTTTGTTCAACTGAAAACAAGACCACCATTAAGATAGTGAATATATAACTGTTACCATCTCCCCAACTGAAGAGCTCCCCATCTACTGTCAGAGCAAGGGTGTGTCCATCTGAGCCTTTTGAAGATGAAATTTTCTTAATGACCTTGGGCGGATCAAATGTCAGCTTCCTGGGTACTGTTTGGTTGTTGGAGTCTCCTAGACCAAGGCGGCCATAGCTACCCTTCCCACAAGCACTCACACTTCCGTCAAGGTGCAGAAGGAATGAGCAGAATTGACCTGCCTCGACCTGAGACACATATACAATTAGTGTCACATGGGCAAAGATCACATAGACAGTGAATGTAATGTGTGCAGTGTATGATATAAACAGTAAAACTTAGATAAACTATCACTCATTTAACCGTCAGTTTCTGTTATCCATCATAGTCTTTAAACCCCCAAAAAATGACGTTACAGAAAAGCTTTTATTAAATGCTTGTTTACATCCTATGTAGCTATGACTGTCAAACAATTTGAGAAGATTTTCAACATAAAGCACACTATTTTCAACGTCACCACTGCCTGGGCTGACCTTACAGTGTCTAACCTAAAGAACGGGTGGAATAAACTCTTTCCTGAACCTTACGAACGAAACTGAAGAACCTGAGACTCTTAGTGTTGACCAAATTGTGCAACTTTGCAATAACGTAAGACTCAACAGTGAAAACATTAAGCCAAAAAGAAGTAACAGATTAGTTGGAATGTGACAAAATGGATGGAGGCTTTGAAATTGTGAACAACAATGAAATTTTGTCTAGTGTGACTACCACTGAAGAATAAGAAAATGATGAAGAATCAGTTCTTAAGCAGAAACCTACAATTAGCAACTCAGAAGATCTTGAAGAAAAAGGATCTATTAATTCAGAATCAGGGTATAATGTGCAACTGTTTTTTTTTATTTTTGTAAAAAAATCCGCAGAGTTTGGTCCACTCGGTGAATCATGCTAGGTTTGTACATGTCAAAGACAAGTCACAAATATCTGGTATATTCAGATGAATTAGTGTTCTATGCCTTATTTATTCTTCTTCTTCTCTTCTTTCTTATTCAGCCATTTAGACCCTGATGGAGCATAGGCCCTCAACCAACTCATGCTATGTTATCCTATCCTTTGCTATTGCATACAGCTCTCCCATGTCCTCCCTGAATTTTTATCTCACTTTTTAACTCCCTTTTCCGTGTGATTTTTGGTCTGCCGTGATTTATGTGCAGTATGGGCCTCACCTATTCAACAACTGTACAACCCTTTCACATATGAAAGGCTGGTATCAAAACCCACAACATATGTGAACAAGTCAATACTTGACATATATACCTGACATTGTATCCTGTACCTATTAGTCTTTCTTATAATATCCCCGTTCAAAATCTAGAATTCATATATACTTTAGGTAATTATAGTGTCTACCTAAACTAGTTAAATGAAACATTTTAAATAAAATAATATAGCTTCTGATAAACATATGTATTGCTACTTGGCACAGGGCCTCAGTACTCAGAGTAGTCATAGAAAAAATATTCTTAAAATTGTTAAAAAATTAATCTACTCACACACGCAAGTGTACACATGCATGCACACACAGAGATAGATAGATAAAGAGAGAGAGAGAGAGAGAGAGAGAGAGAGAGAGAGAGAGAGAAAGAGAGAGAGAGAGAGAGGGGGGGGGGGGGGGACTGACAGACAGTAAACAAGATGTCTATCCTGTAGCAAAGTGTTAACTGAAGTGCTGCCGGTCTGGCACAAGTGCTAACTGACCTGCTGGCAATCTGCAAAGACAGATGTCAGTTTTGGAGTGAGAATCTTTTCCTGGTTGCCCTCTGCCAGCTGGTGGCTGCTGTTGCTGCCCCAGACGTAGACATCCGTGCGCTGGTTGAGACTGGCTGGACCTGTAGGCGTAGAAGTGCCCGGGCTGCACTCTCCAGACACACTGCCAGTGTTGGTGTACTCATCAGCAGCACAATGGAGCTGTCAGAGAATGTGTGTATTACTGTCACCTCTTATTGTCTCAGTTACTTGTTCTGTTGCAAAGACATCTCATCTGTTATCTATTATAACATTTGCTCATTGTGTGATTACAGCAATAGCATCTTTAACTTATCCCTAGACTCATGAGAATTTGTTTAGCTCTCTCGATAAGATTTGTACCAGTGATTCTGTCAAACAATTTCATTCCTTTTATTCTGTATAGAAACTATTTACTTAATGTCTGTGGTTATGAGGTTGCAAAGTACCTTTTTGGGGTCGAGTGAGTTGTTCCTGTGAGACTCTTCCCTTTGCTAACTCAGCAATACTACAATTACCAGGAACCTGTGAAGTCCCTGTGTCTGCAGGTACAGAACTATACACGCTGAAATCAACAACTGGCGGTGTCAAAATCGTTGAATCATGTGCAACATTTAGTATTTCAGAACAGCCGGTAGTTATCGTTGTTTAGGTACTGTTGAGTTGCTTGTGCTGTCTATCGATCACTTTTGTGACAGTCATCCCATTACTTGCAAGTACAACAGGTCCTTCACTCCAATGAAATCCTCTTACATACATCACTGGGTGCATTTAACATTTCTCCAATTTCATGCAAGCAGTCACTTGACAGCTGCTCTAGTTTCACTAACCAGGTATTTGTCAACAGCGCAGTTCATTTATAAACACAGGAGTTTAGTTATTTTGTTCAACACAAGATCATTCCGTCTCATTCAAATGCATAACACTGAATGCAAAGCTTTCTCACCCTGTCAGCTAGCTGCTTTCTACTCACGAGGTTCACCTAACTCATCTATTCTTGAGAAAGCCAATAAAACGTGTTTACATAATCTTGTGTTCAATGTCGACCTTCATTCAACCTATAATTGGTCGCC
Organism: Candidula unifasciata; assembly: GCA_905116865.2. NCBI lineage: Eukaryota > Metazoa > Mollusca > Gastropoda > Stylommatophora > Geomitridae > Candidula > Candidula unifasciata. The sequence goes on from CAJHNH020004445.1 coordinate 585,927, forward strand.
ATTTTCTAATCTGGCCAAATACTTGGACTTGTTTTAATGCACTGTCTGATGTTACGTCATCAATGATGAGTTGCCTAACTAGCATCATTACAGAGACATTAGACTGTACATTCTATGTGTCAGCATATAATACGTGGCTACCAGCATTTTTTTCCTGTTGGATTCCTGCCCCAGGGTGTTCCAAAAATTCTTAAAACCAACCTGCATCAATCTTATGAAGCTGAATTAATATGTGTCGGCATCATACTGGTTATTACCAGACCACTGTATGCATAAACAAACTTAGTAATTACAATGCCAGTTCCATTATCCATAAGTTACATTCAACTACATAACCCAATTAAAACAGCTTGTACATCAATGTTGCATATTGTGTCCATGTAAACAGTGACAATGATTAGCTATAATGTGGCTATTACAACATACCAAACAGATGGCACTTGCCTGTCTTTCCAGGTAACAGTGCTTCACTGTGCTATGGGGAGGCATGGTGGTTACAGCCTACGACTACGGCAGGCAGGTGTCACTAGCAAGACCAGCTCATGTTGAGAGCAATCTTCCACAAGTACATAAGTTTATTTAGCCCTATTGTAGCCATCACATGTATTTAACAGTTATTTTGTTTTCTAACACAGTTCTTAACCTGTCTGCAACCCTTTTCTTCTTTGTCCCCATTCCTCCCCAACCCTTCCACCTTTTTTTCTGTACGCAATGCAATGCAATCCATGGCATCCTGCTGCAATGAATCCATCTCAATACCTGTATTATTCATGTCCTGCCTGCATACTCATTTATTTAAATCATAGTAGAGGCCGACCCTGTCATCTTTTATCCACGTGTAATTCACCTAAGAGGATTTCCCTATTAACCTGGGAGTGCATTCTAACTATCTGAGTCTTCGAAGACTGAGCATTACCTAACAAAAAATACTTCAGCAATATACACTCATTATCTACGTTAGAGCCACTTACTTCTTCCAAGAGAAACATGGCAGCTTCAAACATGGGTATCATACCATCCTTGTCCACAGTCAGAGATGTCCTTGGCACTCGCTCTGCCCCACCCTGTGAAAAGTTCTTCTGTAAGTCACATCAACAGAACACTGACATTACACTTGTTCTGCCTTCTTCTCCTTCCTTCCTCCTTCTCCAGCCATTCACTACCCACTGAAGTACAAGGACTCAAACAACACATACCAAGCTCTCTGCACACTTGTTCATGATCTGCATGAGGCAGCCAGTCTCGCACCAATCATAGCTCTTACAACAAGCATGGAAGATTACAGTCTTGCTATTCTCTCCTTCACTTACAGGTTTTAGTTTTGGGTAAGTACATTAATTTGTTACTATGTGAACACTGAAAGGCAAAGTATGATGTCATAATAACTAACAAAGCCATTTTTTCACCATCTTAACACCCCCCCCCCCCCCCCAATGCTATTTTTAGTAAATGTATCTGGCCCTCCTAAAGACTGCACAGTTTGTATGGGACTGGACCATGCAACAAAGCACAAATAGATATAAGATTGGGTGTTTCAGTCAGGGTGGAACCCGGTACTCCCTTCACAACTTGGACATTAATAAAGATCTGGCAAAGGAATCTGGAGTGGCTTTTTCTCCGTTCATGCAAAGTCAGGTGATATCATAACAGGTGCTGGAAATGGCCACCACTAGCATCCACTAGACGCTAGACTGGTACGCGACACTGCTGGCAAATGGAGAAAGCTGATATACTGGTACAACTCAAGGTCATGTGATGTTTTTCTGCCTGGACGCCAATAGCAACCATTTCCAGCACTTGTTATGATGTCACCCAAATTATCTTTATTTGTGTCCGAGTTATGAACAAAATACTGGATTCCATCCCGAGTGGAACACCTGATATATACATATATACAATTCACAGTGATTTTAATGAATGGTAGTCTAAATATCTGCATATCAGGGCATAAGAGTTAACACCATCTAGCAAAGCACATAATGTTATAAGCTGTTCTATTAATGGGCCATCTATTTAACACTATCATAGATGACAGCTAAAAAAAAATTGTCTAAATGTCCACTTACTGTTTTGTCAATCATTTGCGCCAGGATTGCCTTGAAAAATGTCATGTTAATTCTGCCATAACCGGCATCGACACCTTTCTTGGCCTCACTGTAAGCACCTGCGGATACCTGCAGAGCCAGCCCCACCCAGTCCAGCAGGTGATGGAGCAGGCCTCGCTGCATGGCAATGGCCAGAAGCAGTTGGGATGCCAACTGTTGTCCTTGGATATCAGCTCCTGACTGTGGACTGGCAGCAAGATGGAGGAATTTGGTCACAGAGTTCAAAGCCTCAGTGCCTGTGGAAAACATGTTCAACACAAGTAGACCTCAGAGACAACATAATTGACATCAATTCAATCACGCAGCCTCGTACCGCAGAATCAGTTTCATTCTTTAAAAAAAAATAAGTAATGAATTCAAAATATAACTAGGAAGCTTAGCAGAAGGGAAGAAACACAGAGAGATATAAGTAAACGCTATGATCAAAGTCTGTCTCAACAAATCATCATACACAAAGAATATATAGCAGGAAATCCCAAATATTTTAGTCACAAATAAGCAAACCACATAAATCAAAAATCATGTGAACAGAAGATAAAGCATGGGAAACCTAAATATGGAAAAGCATAATGAGCAAGAGTTGTTGAAAAATTTAAAAAAATAAAGCAATGATTGGAGGGTGGGGAGGGGGATTTGCGATTAAAAAAAAAAAAAGATATGTATATACTAGAGGAAAAAAACTGGGTTGTGAATGCTCTTTTTCAGTTAGTGCCAGCAACAACAAAAAATCAAGTTTCAAGAATCAATGACATGCAATGTTCTTCTTCCCCCTCTTCTTCTTCTTCTGAACCTTCACCAAACTCCAGTGGAAAGTGCTTCTGGTTCTTCTGGACTACGTGTCAAGTTCCAGAACAAGAGTTTTGCATGCACATTCATTTTACAGATCAGGCTTATTTTTATGCTGACTGTTGGTTCCTGGCCTTTCAGGCAGACACAATCTAACTTTAAAGTAAACATCTCTAATTAGCCATCTTTTATGACATGCTTGATAAGAAGTGCATTGGGTCCATTCCCACCCCCAAAATAAGGCCTATGAAACCACATGAGGAAACTCACATGCCAAGCAATGGTTCTTTACAGATGAAGCATGTACATTTTTAGACCTTGTGTTGACACATTTGTTTGTCTTCATGCATGTACAGACAAAATGCCAAAAGTTATGAAATGAACTACTACAGGCTCATTTGCAACTATAAAATTATGAGCTCACAAAGTAAAATCTGTGCACAATGCAACATTGTACTGCTACATCAAGATAATGACAGCAGAGGCCTTGACACATCACTGTATGTTTAGGTATAGACAAGAAGTTCAACATGTTGCAAGCCCTAAGCAGAATTTTGCTCCATCATGGTTCTCCAGAACAGCCTTCGACATCCTTGCTGACTGTGTTGCCTCATGTATTTGCATGCCTAAGATAGCTAACATATCTAAGATATGTCCCAGCAATCCCCGTGTGGGTACTGTGTCTCATTGTGGGAGGGAAAAAAAGTAGAATCACTGCCCCACACCTCACCCTCTGCATACAGTCATAAAAATCTACTAATTTGAAATACTTCCTTCAAAGTGGGAATGCATCTGACTTAATGGGCAAAGAACCAACAGTCTGCATACAAATAAGTCAGGTCTGTAAAATTTATGTGCATGCAAAACTCAGGTTCTGGAACAAGACTAAAGTCCAGAAGTGGATAAGCAACCAGAACTTTCCACTAGAGTTTACATCCCGTGAACACAAAAGAAACAAAAATGTCTAGCTTTGTGCTAGTCAACCCCTGCCTTATCTTCTGTGAACACTTCTATGTCACTACTGCCATAATAAGTTTCTTTTAGTAAATAACGTGACAGTTTGTTTCCCTTTGCTTACTAATGTATTCTTTGTGTCAGACAATGACAGCATGTCTCAAATTATCCAGGGGATCCCGGCTCTCTGCTGTATTCCAGGATTTGAGCGGACAGACTGGCTCAAAATGGAACAAAAGAGAAACAACATACCCATTCATTGTCATTACCAGAAATTGAAAGACTCAACAAGGGATTACGGAGAGAACAAACCAACAGTAAACATCCACAATTTTCCAATTTCCAAAATCACATTTTCTGTCTATGCATAAGACACTGCAGGATCAACTACCACATTCATTTAAAAAAAAAGACTGCATCGAACCCACAATGTGCCTGTCAGACAGGACTACAAACACCTGAGCACATTCTGCAGACCTGCCTATTCTACCTACAATTTTTAATAGAAACCTAGCCTCAAGAGCAAAGTGTGCAGAGCAAGCTATGGGGAACCTTGCAGGACCTGCAGCTGACATGTGAGTTTATAGAGGCAACCCACCTGATGGTCTTGCCTGAGCATACAAAACCGAAGGCAAAGAAGAAGATATATCCTTAATATATCAATTTTCGTCCTTTTCAGGACGAAATTTTTTGTTATTTGAAGCCCCACCCTGGCTTTTGCCAGGGGCCGCAATATAGGCAGCCCATAAATATGGCTAATTGTCTGAACGCGGTTTCTGGGACCTCTCCACGGTGATCCTCACCCACATGGTGGCACATTGTGTCACCGGGTGTTTATCGCTTGTGTGATGTCCTGGTGGGGTAGAAAGTCAGTCAGTCAGTCAGTCAGAAGATATTATCTACAACTGTGCTGAGATAAAACATATTTATATGTAAAATGTAGCGGCGTCCATGGCTTAGGAGTTGCGAGTCCCACTGCTGACCGCATGATTTTTATCATGGTATGGAGCGTCGCAGGTCGACCCAGCCTAAAATGGGTACCAGGATGTATGTCCTGGTGAAGTAAAGATGGCCGGCGAATGCTGACCACATTACCCACCTAGTGCCAATTGGTCTGTACAAATATAGGTGCTCTTCCCATATGCCCGATGCGCCTAAAGGCGTGAAAAGGATCTTTACTTTTATTAACATGTAAAATGTCATAAGCATTTATGTATGTATGTTTTTCCCTTTCTAGCACACTTACCTAAAGTGGTCAGCTTATTCTCATTTGCTAGAGACAGTGGCGGCAGTGAGTAGACAACATCAAGAGCTGTCAGCAGGATGTCATTACAAGATGACACCTGTCCAGTGCTGGCAGTCAGAGTCCAGTTTTGCCGAAACAGAGAAAACAACATACTGAGGCCAGTCTTGACACCAAGTTTGATGAGGGCCTCACTGCCCATTGCAGATGCAGTATCCACATGCTCAAGAACCTTTCCCTTCTCGTTGTCAAGTGGTGAAATAAGAGGAATGGCCGGACTGTCCAGAATGGCATGATACTTCTGTGATACTGCATTGTAAATCCGCTGGAGGACCAGCACCCTCTTCATAAGCACCTGTCGAAGACATTTGTAAAAGTTAAAGATAAAGGCAGACCTACAGTAAGTAGCTACTGATATAGGTATGTAAGGGTTTTCACATATGTGAGGATACACATCAGTAGTATATCATAAATTTTATGTCCAAGATATTTAAGTGTGGGAGGTAACAATCAAACGGATAGATTAGCTGCTGTCACCCTTCTGGATGGTGAGCTACTTTACAATAAAGCCGACATGGTAAAGGTTCTCCAGGATCAACTGGGCAGTGTGACAGAACAGACAGAGAATCCAAACAATGAAAGACTAATTCAATGTGGCAGGAGGCGAGAGGGAGGTTCTGGAAAATATTCACACTGAGGGGACTTTTAATCAAGTTGCAGCTAGGACAATTAGCACCTACAATAAAAACACATATATATATATACCAGACAACCACATATGTGTCATACAATATAAGAAAACTCCTAGAAACCTTATCTGAGCTTTCTCTTACCTAATGACCTTAATTTCCAACATTGATTTATCTACAATTGTTGAGATAATACATTTGTTATAACCTTTTCATCCTAACTCTCTTCCTAAACAGTATCCTCTTTCTTCACAAAACACAACTAAAACGTTTCTTCTGCCCAGACACGTTTTGGAAATTTTATGTGAAAGACCTAAATGCTTTTTTTACATGCACAGAGACAGAAATAGAGAGAGAGAGAGAGAGAGAGAGAGAGAGAGAACGAACGAACGAACAAACAATATTTTTAAGGGGTTACAAATTCGGCATGCGGGCCCGTCTGACATTCAGCCCTTCTAAGCACTCATTTTTCAGAGTACCAATGTCTGTTATCAATAACGCATGTTATGGATATAATAAATAAATATAAAATATAGAATAATGCATACACACATGTGTACACAATCGTACACATTCACACACACGTATACATACTTTTACGTTCTCATACATGCACACTCATATACAGACATATGTAATGCATCTACATACATACACAAACATAAACACATACACATACATAGACATAAATGCACAAACAGAAAACACACACACATACATTTATGGATATACATGCACACACACATTCCATACATACACACCTATACATGCATCCATGCAAACACATATACAATCACATGTACAGACACCAACATATGCCCACAACCACACATTTTCACTCACATGAATACATACACTCACATACATGCAAACTTACATATACACACATTCATGTATACATACATACATACACACATTTATACATAGACTCATATCTTTACACACATACATGCATACCTAAATACACACACATACTTACACAGCTAAATATGCATACATACATCCACCAACATGCATACATACACACATAGATACATTTATGCATGCATACATACATACATACATACATGCCCACATACATTACATACATACACACACATGCATGCATGCACATTTATACAATAACCCATATAGATATTACATACATACATGCATACCTGCATACATACATACTTGCATACATTTATAAATACACAAACACCCACATACCTACACAGCTACATACACCCACATACATACATATATACACACACATACAATCACATACTTACACAGCTACATTTACATACATTCATTCTCACACATATAGACATGCATAATACATACAGGCACCTACATACATATGCGCATACATACATACATACATACATACATACATACATACATACATACATACATACATACATCCACAGTATGTAGAGAGAGAGAGAGAGAGAGAGTGTGCCTGTGTGTGTTTCAATTCTTGTTTGTAGCAGTATCATTCTTGGTTTTGTATCATATGCTAATGAAGGCTTTTTAGCCGCAATGTTCATCTGTCGTTCTGAACTGTTATAATGTGAAGCTGGCTAGCTCTACTTCTTGTTTAGACTGATAACTTTTCATGCTATATCTACGAACAAATGTGTGTGTCTGGGTTAAGAATCAGCAGTATATACTTCAGAATACATTACGAGAATATTTACATGAAAAAAGCTACCATACCTGAGCAAAAGGTGTGTTACTGCTGACAACTTCAGCTAAAAATAGTTGGTTGGAAAGAAGAGAGTTCAGTAAATTTTCTTGCTCATCAAGGCTGTATGTTTCTGAACTGCTGTTAAAATCTGGAAGAGTTGGTCCTTTGAGGAAAATGGCTTGTGGAGGGACACACAAGATCTCCTTGTTGTTGACTAAGCGTTGGTAAAGCCCTTCCAAATCATCTTTTAATATCAGGCTTTCACAATCCTCTTCCACCCACAGGGAATTGAAGTGGTCGATCCATTTAGATTTAAAGTTATGGAGTGCCATGAGGCCTGAAGCAGATCTGAAAATGTAAAGGACAGTATGTGGACAATGAGCTATACTGATTGACATTCTGTGGTATAAATATCTATCAACAGGTTCATATCGTCACTATAATATTTTCGGTGAGGGGGAAAATGTCATGATTTCCTTAATTAAGACAATCATAAATAATCAGAACTAATTCTTATCAAATGTTCATCCAACGTAACATGTTCTCAGTCAGTACTGCGGAAGGATAAAAAATGGACAATTGTGGCATGAGTGGATATCAAGCATCAGTACATCAACATTACAAGGATTCATGTGCATATACTGTCTGGGATATGCATGAGTGCGAGGAAAACAATCAGCGGATTTTCTGACGTGATAGCTAAGGGAATACTAGTACTAGACAAAGGAGACATTCTGAAGACCATTTATGAACGAATGCTGACAGAAGACATGAGGCTGGATGTAATAACATGTGTAAAAATGTGTGAACATGGGATTAAGAGTGGATCCAGCAAGGATGCACAAATAAGAGGAAGAGCATGACATGCACATAATCAGTGTGCTGCAGGAACAGCTAGAATATTCACCTTAATACATTTGCGATGAGAGACGGAGCATCTATGAGTATGCTCGGCGTGTTATGATGTTTATTCTTAAATGATAAATCAATGTAACATGTTCAGATGCTGTGGTAGTAACCACTGAACGCAGGTAGCAACAAGGTAGCAATTTCTAGAACATCAATTTTCACTATTCTGAAGAACAGATGTTTCTGACATCAAAGTCCTCACTTAAGGGCATCTAACTTTCTTGGACAAAGGTAAAAGGCAAGATAAAGGTAAGGAGGAATGTGAGCCTGTTTCTCGGATTCAAAATCTTTTTGATGTATATTGGGCATCATAACAAACAAGACAATATATTGTAAATCACAACAAGCAAGACAAACAGGCTGCTGAAAAAAAAGTAAATTTTGTAATTAAGCAAAAAAACATACTGAGAATTTGTGATTCCAGTAAAAAACGTGTCCAAAAAAAAAAGAATGCCTGGGCCCATCTGTCAGCTCAGTAATACACGTCTTGAGATTAGCTGACTGGTCTTTGAACCAGTCAATCAGATTGCTTCTCACATTTCTTGCACAAATGAGCTGTTCAATGGTGGCTTTTGTGAAAGTTTGTTGTGTACTGTAATTTTACATCAATTTTTTGGGGGTTGTTACCTGTGCCCAACAACGGTGAAATGGACTGTTGCCTTTGCAGCAATCAAAACATAGCAGGAGGCAGGAAAAGGAATAGCACCAGGTGCCAGACGTGTCTAAAGGGCCTCCAGGGCCTTGCTTTCCAAGTTAGGACTTATTCGGGCTTCACTCATTAGAAAACGTATAAAAAATATTTTCAATTTCTCATGTCTGCCCTAGGTTTAAAAAATAAGTAAATATGCAAATCAGGATAGCTAATTTGAATCAATGTTGAGATATCAGTGTGATTCATACAGACTGTGTTGGTTCATTCAATTTTCTACAAGAATTAATACGGTTTTATATATGTTAATTAAACACTTCCTTTTTTTTTTTACAATTTTTTGTGTGCAAATTAAGAGAAACCCCTCCTGAGGGCTCCATGTTCTTGGCACTGCACCCCCAAATAGGGCTCCAACTCCAAAGGGTTAAAGTAAGGAGGACTGATTTCATTTTACTGGTTGTGATTCCATCCAGCTCTCTCTCTCCCTCTCTCTCTTTCTCTGTGTGTGTGTGTTTATAGAATGGCTAGCCACTTGCCAAAAGTGTTGCAAAAAGCACAAACTTTTTAGCTCTAGCAGCGACCCCTAAAGCTCTCCGTAAAAACTGCAATTGTGAGTTAAATTATCTGTCTCTGGAAAAACGTGAGGCAGACAACTTTACCACTTTATCACTGAGATGCCCTATTCATGAAATATCAATAACAGCCATTTAGAAACAAACCTAGAGCCCCATTTTTCAGAATTAAATCAAACTACACAACAGTTTATTGTGCCCTGTATCTGCCACTGAAGCATAGATCCTTATATAACCAACTCATGTTAAGCCATCAGATATCTTGCCATCTCCTGCAGCTCACATCATGTCATCCCTATATTATTCAACTCTTTATCTAATTTGATTCTCTGTGTGTAGTTAGGTATCTTATTTTCCTTCTGCCCTGTGTGTTCCTTAGAAAGAACCTTAGAAAGAACAGTCTACTCATACTCAGGGCTTTTTTTCTGTGTGTATGCAGTTTCAGCACTGGTATATAAAACAGATTAAAATAATTTACTACTTCCGCGATTCAGACCTGAAACCTTCATTAAGTGCTTACTTAAGTAATAAGTAAGCAGATTTCTTAAATCTAAAAAAAATCTAATAGAAGATCAGGTCTCACCTCTCCCTGTGACCTGACTAGTTGTACTGCATGATGAATAAATAAAACTTCTGAGACGGAACAAATTGTTTGTGTCCTTTATGAAAAACCAGAGATCTAAAGCAAGAAACAAAAATTACAATAACAATTAATTCATATCAAATATAATTAAAATCATCAAGCAAATTCAAACCCCACTTGTATGAAAAATAAGCTGTATGTTGTAGCTAAGCAAATTCAAACTCCACTTGTATGAAAAATAAGCTGTATGTTGTAGCTAAGCAAATTCAAACTCCACTTGTATGAAAAATAAGCTGTATGTTGTAGCTAAGCAAATTCAAACCCCACTTGTATGAAAAATAAGCTGTATGTTGTAGCTAAGCTTTTCTACAGGCTGAGTTTACCAGCATCACAACACCAAAAAGTTGTGTTTATTATTTCATACATGGGCACTAACTGCATGAAAACTTGTAACCCTGAATAATTTGTGTAGAAAAACAACAGAACAAGAAAAAGATATCAATGATAGCTTCTCTACATTGTGTTAGCATAACAGGGAACAAACGTCTAAACAGCTCCTGTTTTTACTAATACACACTGGTTTTATTTAGCTTCTACTTGTATGCTTCCATGTTTTGTTAGCAGAAAGAGGGGGTCGTCTCACCTCCCCCTCCCCCCCCCCCTTTTCAGGGCCCTGGAACTCATACAAGGATGCATTATAGTAAAAAATAATGTATTTCATATGTAGCCAACATCCCATAGTCTGGTACCTTTGTTTTGTTGAAATATATAAAACAATATGCCATCTGAAGTTGTAGTCTTAGATGTTTATATTTACATATATACACACATACACACACACAAACAAGATATATATATATATATATATATATATATATATATATATATATATATATATATATATATATATATATATATATATATATTTCAGGGTATTTTTCTTTGGAATTTTACAAACTAACTGTTGACTAGCATATTCTTTTTTGCTGCAGTCATTTTCATCATTTTATCTGCTGTATCCAACACAACTTAAGAATTTACTATACCTTTGAATGTGCATTATGACACTGTATTAAAGTACAAATTGGCATTTATTCATTTAATCTGCTGTTCAGAAATCCGACACCGACGCCTTTTTATAAATAGTACATCCCTTAAATTAAACTGTCTTGATCATTATGATATAATACTTCATATTAGTTTTGATTTACTTGAAAAAAAAATATCTAACGGATCATAACGTAATGTTAGTCACTAGCCACCTAGGGGTGAAACGACAACAGTATTTACTACTTTTTCTAAAGCAACCATCCTACTGAAGTCTTTTCACCTGCATGATTTGTTTCCGTACAAAGGCATATGTTATGATAATGTACCCGTTAACAGTATTCACCGCATGCCTAAGAAACTTACTAACTCGGTTACTAACAGTAACTGATCTCACTCTCAGCACAGACAAAACAAAGTCTAGCGCTGCATTGATTTGACGTAACAATCAGCGTTGACGGTATCAATACCATCAATAACCACCAAGCAGAACCATTCACTGAAAGCACTTACCTTTGTAACTGCTGTAGGAATGTAAATCCGTCACATATAAATCAGATAAAACATAACTGAACTAAAAGAAGATCACACATGAATACGAGGAGAACAGAAGTGTTGTGCGACAGATCGCACTAGTGGGCCGTCCTAGCACGATTTCCAGACGGCTTTCTACTTCCGACCAGACGGCCTTCACCTTTACACCGAATAACCGTCTGCTTCAAACTCAATTATATCTATATAACCCGGGTGCCGGTACTCACTACAAAGTGAGATTATTATGATAGTGCTGAGGGAAAAAAATGACGTCTTAATTTTTTAAAGGTAGCCCTGCTTAAAACTAAATGAACAATATAAAAAATATTACTAAGATGCCCAGCCAATTTCGCTGTGTTCATTTAGTTATATGGTCATCAGCTCGACTGCCCTATATGCCCAATGTGCATGAGGGCGTAGAAGATGGTCCTTAATCAGTTCCACTGCAGTCAATCAAAATTTCGATATCGTGTCTGTCTTCATCAATTTCAAATTCTGCTGATAAGTTTCATGGAAAGGAACAGTTTGCAATGCATTGCTTGCTTGTCAGTTAGTTAGTTAGTTAGTTAGTTAGTTAGTTAGTTAGTTAGTTAGTTAGTTAGTTAGTTAGTTAGTTAGTTAGTTAGTTAGTTAGTTAGTTAGTTAGTTAGTTAGTTAGTTGGGTTATCCTCATTGCACTCCGGACATGTCCATAGGTGCTCAGATCCTCCCCTCAGTATGAACCCCAACGTCCGATGGCTAATAGTACCAGTTCTATGTTGATTAACAAGTCTTCTGGCGTAGCTGGTGTGCGTCTCGTTTTTTGCTGTGCCGATCTTAATTCCCAAGTCTGCCATTCTGGCGAGTGATGTGGATTCACTGCCACCAAAGTCGTCTATCCTTCCCATTTCTCTGAGGGCATTGATAATATCAGCATGATCCATAGGCTGACCGTCGGTAGTGATAGCGGATCCAGCCAACCTGTCAGCTCTTTCATTTCCATCGACGCCTGCGTGTCCCGGAACAAAAATAAAGGTGACTCCACGGACAGTGGACTTCTGTAATGATTCAAGCCATTGTCTTCGCACTGAACCTGCCTGAACCCTCCGGATCATACTCATTGAATCACTGAGTATACACACGCGGGTGTATTTTTGTGTTTCAAGCCAGGCAAGCGCTTGTGTCACTGCCATCACCTCCATCGTCATGCTGCTTTTTGTCATGGAGAAGGCGCCGTTGGCTTCTTTGACTGTTCTGCCCGCTGAGCGTGCTGTAAATGCCCATGCGCTTCTTCTTTGGCGTATAACGGATCCGTCTGTATAGATTATTGCATCTGCTTCGTCTGAATTTTCACCGATGAGAGCGTTGACCTCTGCATTAACAGCAACAGGATTCTCTTCTCTACATCGCCTGTTGAGTGTGACAATACAGGAAAATGTACAAATAAACGCCTGAGGCACAGGTATCCATTCTGCACCAGGTATGATGTCGGTTAGGCTGCATATTTGCCTAATAACATCTTCTGCCCGACCTAGCCACGACTTCCCCCTCTTCAGTCTGTCGCCCTTTTCACTAAAAAGCGCTTGGTGCAGTGGGTGTTTCTTATCAGCACATATTTTGAGATATGCCCGAGCCCTCCACATCCTGATCCTTTGGTTCATTGTTGGAAAGTCAAGTAGATACCTCATTGCTCCACAGGATGTGTCTTGCTTGTCAGCTACGACTATTGTCATTCCGTGTCGATGTACAAGCTCTTTAATGTCATCAACGCATTGTCTCCTAGTGCGGCCTTTTGCTTTCACTTCAGATCTGTTTATGTGTAGCACCTGCATTGGTAGTTGCTCTGGTTGTATTCTTACTAGATTACCAAACCATTTGATCTTTTGTTTTTAAAATTAATTGGCTGTATGGTATTGTGTCAACAGTCTGTCTGATAATATCATTTCTAACTTTGTCTCGGATGGTTACGTTGGCGGCTTTTCTTAGGTATCTCACAGGTTAATTTTACGTTAACCTTTGATAATGTCCAAGTCTGACACAAGTAGCACAGTTTTGGTATGAATATGCTATTTATAATCTGTTTCTTGGCACTCATACTCATGTTTGGATGTTTTACTAACGGTGTCAGTTGGCTTTTAAGTGTACTGGCTCGTTGGCATCTTGTATGCAATTGAGACAATGTCATCTTTGCAGAATATAAATTAATAGTTGAGTTGAGTCAAGAATTGACATCACAGCACTCGGGGCATTCCCATGCATGCTCCGTCCTCATCGCCAGCACAGATATACATTTATAATATAAAATTATATAAATCTAAATTAATAAAAATGTTAATTTTCCGGTGTCGTTTTTCCTAAACTCGGAAACTACTGAACCGATTGCTATCAAATTTTTACGCAACGTTGCCTCTGACCCAAAGCGTGATTTTTTGTGTAATAAAATCGCACAAACTACGATCGACGTAGCTCCAGCAACGGTCAAATCGTTATTTGTTTCGTTGCCCGCCCGGATTTGTTTCCTCTCCGCGACGCTTTACTCGATCATAAACTATTCGTTGATGACAGAAGCTGTTAACCAAGACTGACCAGTTTACTTTGGGTGGACACGGATGCCAAGGTCATTTAACATTCGTCCCTTCGAAGAGGGGAGATGACTGGTGGGTTTTTTTATTTCCGCTATTTGTGAGTATAGAACGGACTATTACTGTGGGTTTCATCACTGATTAGGGGATGGAGTTTTTTTTTTTTTTTTTTTTTTTTCTTTTTTTGGGAGCTCAATTACACTCAACAGTCCGCGGCGACAACATGCAGCGCTAACTCCTCTGGCTACACCGACCTGCACAGACAGTAGCGACTGTTTTTTGTTTTTGTTGTGAAGGTGGTGGTGGTGGTAGTGGTAGCAGTAGTACTGGTACTGGATGGGTGATGTGGTAGCTGTTACACTGGCCACTTTTACTTCTCATTACACATTATTGCTATCCATCTGTCTCTGGGTGGACACGGATGCAAAGCTAAATTTAGTTACAATATTTCGTCAGATGATGACTTTCTCATCCTTTGGCGAGGATGAAATGATTAGTGGGGGAGGGGGGGGGGGGGTTATGACAGACACTGTTAGCTGAGAGAGCTTAAAACATAATTTTAAAGTTATCATTTCTTAACTATTTCTATTTTAACTATTTCGTCAAGTGATGATTTTTTATTCCTTCGGAGAGGGCAATAATATTTGGGGAGGTGGGGGGGGGGGGGAGGGGGTTATTTCAGACACTGTTAGCTGAGAGAGCTTAAAACATTATTTTCAAGTTATCATTTCTTAACTATTTCTATTTTAAAACTTTCTCCAGGGATGATTTTTCAATCCTTCAGAGAGGGAGATATGACTGGGTGAAAGGGGGAGGGAAGGGGTGAGGGTTATGGCAGACACTGTTAGCTGAGAGCTACTTTCTTTCTTTTTCATTTTACCATTCGGGGCCACAGCAACGCGTGGCAGGGCACAGTTAGTTAATAATATATAGCAACATTCTACCGATACGGCCACAGTCAGACTGTCCAGCGTCTTCTCACTCAACTCAGTCCGTGTCACTTCTCCTCCAACTTTCCCACCACTGTGACGTACTCCATTTGTCTCCTTCTCATGAGCAAAGAGTGCAGACTGCCCCCTTCTGATGAGGAGATAACATCAAAAATATCAGATGACAAGAAATATTGCAGAGTCATGATCGCTGATATCTAAAGAAGACAAGAAAATAGGTAGACGTGACACAGTTGGACGAAACAAGACACGACAATTTTAGTAAAGGCTAAAAGAAAGTCTACATCATTCTACTGTACGATTATATGTTACATAGGGCTCGTTGTGTAATCTTCCATTCTGTTTAATTCTGTGCAATCTTTAGATTTCCTGAACTGAATACAACCCGGCACATTTGTCATCTTTCATCGTTTAGTTTCTTTTGAACGTCCTTGTTTCATAGTTACATTTATTACCCATTTCAATGGTGATATTCTGCTCGTGTCATGTACACACATTACATATAGCGTTATCTGGTATTTTTGTTGTTGTTGTTGTTGCTTTTTAACTGTTTACAAACTCCTTCATGGTCATCATTTTCATGCCGTGCGATTGAATCTCATAGATGGAATCCAGACCAGTACCTTTGGCTTCTCTCATCAACGTTAGTTTTAGGGTGTTTTTTTTTTTTTTTGGGTGGGCGTCCTCGCTTCCCTTATCCCCTTATTTCCTTTTGTAATGCCTATTTGGTGAGTCTGCTGGTTTCAAATCCGGATGTGTCCAAAACAGCGCCATCTGCTCTCTTATACTTGTTGATATTAGTGGTTGCCCAGACATTTCTCTTATTTCTTCACCCCTCATGAATTCATTCCATTTTGTGTACAACTTCCTCAGGAATTTGTTTTCGAATGCAATTTCCAATCTCCTTGAACAACTGTAAAACGTCACACTGATTTTTTTTCCTCTACTTCTTTCCTTCGATTGAAATAGATTATCTATATCTGCAATGTTGTCTCTAGTATGAACTTCACTGTCTTTTGTAATTCACTCAGCGACCCGTAAAGTTTGACTTGCACCGATGTTCCTCTTGGTCAAAAGTTATGCCTTGATATGTTGTATTTGGTACAGTCTTGAAGGATATAATCTAATGTCTCAGGTGCCAATCCACATGTACACATGGCTGATTCGCCGATTTTATATTTTGTGTAAATGTGGCTGCGAAGTCGATTGTGTCCTGTTATAAGGTGTAGAATAACAACTTGCTCTGGTCTGTACATAAAATGGTAATCGTCTTGTGCCGGTTTTGATGTCTTTCTGATTGATAGGATCATTGTGTTGATAAGAGATTGGTACGTGAGGTTGTTCTTCATTTGCACCTTCTTTAGCTAGTTTATCAGCTCTTTCATTTCCAGGAACTCCACAGTGCGATGGTATTCATTGTATAGTTAGTTACCTTACACTGGTTGTCTAGTTTGAAAAGTAGTGTTCGTATGCCAGATAATTTTCCAGAGTGGGGTTCCTGAAGAACCGCTCTTGCAAAAAGACTGTTTTAAATATACAGAAATCTGTATAAATCTGTGCCCGTACAAATACTCTACGGTTTTACTTGATAACCCCACCCCAATATGCGACGAAATTTTTGGTTATAACCTAATGGTTGAACAGGCTTTCTGGGACTTGCACTTGGTGAATTCTCATCCAGATGTGGCACTTTGTGACACCAGGTGTTGATCCCTCGTTGTGCGGTCCTAGTGGGGTTGAACGTCACACACTTACTTTACGGTTACCATCACACTGGGAATCAGTACTTCCAGGATCCCGTCACTGGGGTAATCTGGTAAACTTAGTTTCAACTTCATAGCAAACGGGTCACCCCATAGTTGCTACGCTCCTGTGCCAACGAAAAACACACAAAATGTTTATCACAGTTCAAAAAAAATCCACAGCTCACAGTGTCACACCATGCACTCAACTCAGAAGCTGGGCAACGAAACTATATCCTTCCAGTCTATAAATGGAGCAAAAATGCAACACCCACCGTCTGGCAGAAGCAAAAAAATAGGCCACGGCTAAAAAAAAGTGGCCGTGCCTAGCGTCCATTTTACCTGAAGCATTATGTGAGGGTTAATAAACTGTCACCCCAGCAGTACCCTCACTATTAGCTGGGGAAGGAACTTAGGACATTACATCCACCAGCAGGCATCGCCCTACAATGACCTGACTGCCTTCGTTAACGACTGTTCACCCAACAGCCATGCAGTTCTTTGGCACAAAGGAGACACCTTGAACATGGGTTTCAGACTGCCGACTCCCTACAAGATGTTATGTTTTTTCTTTTATCACAATCGACGTCACTGCACATCACCCGGGACTAGCTGGCAAGCACTGCACAACTGTATGCGGAAAAATGATTACAACGTGCGGATACTATCAAGCTACACAGACTTTGTGTCGGCATCTGTGGCGTTGCGAACGCGCTTCGTAATTCCGGGGTGCCGGGCTCGATCCCTGCTGCAGACAATTTGTCTTGCGCTGGTTTTGACAGTGGTACCAAGAGCTGACCGTTTAGTAGACAGTGAAAAACTACAAAACGTATCAGCGGAGACAGACTAGAAAGACCCGTATAACGGGCCCTTTACCTGCAATGCATTCAAATTATAATCTACACACAAGTGTGCACAATAAATACAAAACATAAACCTCACACAAACATACCCACTGAATCTATAATCATTACTGTAAATTGTTTATTACATAGATTCAATTATGTGCATACATTAATTAATATCAAGGCAATATGATGTAAAACCTCAAAATACAGCAACATATAGATGGACAATGAAAGACATGTTCAAATAAACTGCTCTATTGTTACCTTATATGGGTAACATCTGGATTTTGAATATTGTTTAACTTTATTTATAAAAGATATTTATCAAAATCAAACAAGTTTAGGGCTGCATATTCAGATGGTAAGATTGAAAAACAATCATTGATTTTACTGGGGTTAAAACTTCAACAACAAGAAATTGTGAATAGAACATAGATCATACTGAAATGTTTCTGGTTGTCATGTGCTTCACATGTTTGATCTCCCTTTTATGGCTTCAGGGAGCCCCATTTTTGAAGAAAAAACCCAGACCTACTGCAACCTAACAAGCAAGTCACACAAGGTGACTCATTTGAAGTTCGCTGAAATCAGATGTACCAGGTCGGGGGAGAGGGGAGGCAGTTATTGCAGCTTAACTGTAAACACAACTTAATGTGCCAACCAATTTTTTAAGGGCAACAAAAGAAGACGAAGGAGAAGAAGAAAGAAGGAGAAGGAGGAGAAAAAGAAATGTTTGATCAGTAATTCTGTAGTCTGTAATCTCTATGTCTTCAATTTTGCCACAATCATATTTTTTAATCAATGATTCTATTGATCTACTTCACTGAAACATCAATGGTCACACTTTATGGTATCTTATCCTGCATGTGTTATTTAAAAAAAAAAAACTTAATAGTCCATATGGCAAGGAGTGCACAACAATGGCAGTCAGTTGTTGATGTTGTATGTTATAAGAAGTACTGACATCATCTGATAGCTGACAATACTAAACATTCCTGCTGATGTTAATACAGATGTTTATGCCTCTTCTTTTTGAAATTGTTATTTATAACACATAACCTATGGATGCACGTTTTGGCTTTAGTTTGTATACAATTTGTTTTGATTTCATATCTGTTAAGAGAATTATGGGACTTTATTTATTTATCATGGAAACCAATCAATCAAGGGGAGGTGTTTTCATGTGGGACAGCGTTGAAGATAGTTTTTGCCTACCAGCATCAGTTGCTGTAAGTTAGTCTAGTGAATAACCACTGGAAATTCATTTACTGTAAAATGATGGGATGATCTGAGCAGGGTCTGGCATCGAGTTCTGCCAACAGGCTGGCAATACACACATGGAAACAACTCAGAAGATTCAGTGGGCTTTTAGTTTAGATGTCAAGAGCATCATCCAAATTAAGGAGTGGCACACTCACTTCAAAGATAGTCCCATACTTGTAGTTACTGGACCATAGTTTGATAGGTTCTCATCCAGCCAAAACAGCAAGGCCACTGACCAAGTGCTGACCTCAGTCATGCAGAACATTCATGTCACTGTCTGAGTTTATGGAGGAGGCCATGATTAGACAATCCTTTGTCACGGAGGTACTGGTCATACAGAGTGTTCACAAATTGTGGGCAAAACCACTCCTTTTAAAAGCTGCAAAGTGATTAAGGTGATAATCTGTTTGCAGGCTGAGCCTGCATACCAATGTGCCACTGTAACAGTGGAGAGAGACATTTATCATTACAGGGGAAGGGAAGAAGGGAAGCAATGTAAGTGTGTAGCACAATCAGTCATGTTGCTCTGGTTTTATATTTGTTATGTGAGGTTGTGTATCACAAAGTCAAGACATTACCAGATGCTCTGTGATAAAAATGTTGCGATGTGTGGCAAGGAGAACTGATTCCACATTCCTGGCAACACAACAGTCAATATTTTGCATCTAGTTTCGGGACCAGACAGACAAACACAACATTTCTCTGGTTTGTCAGGCTCCATATAAACCCAAAATAGTTCACTTCTGATTTTTGGCTGAAAATGCTGCTAAGAAACTGACAAGACTTACAAGAAGAAACGCCAAAAGTACTCCATTAAGGAAATGCTTCCAACAATGTCAGAACCAAGGGAAAAGTGTTTGCAGTCCCAGGGAGGCAACTTTGAACAGGAATTCAGGTTTCAAACCTCTCTGTGAGGAACTGTATCTTTCTCACCAAATGTCAAATACTTTTTGAACAGATCTCATATTTATTACTTTTTAGAAGCTATCTAGAAAATTATTACTAAAGAAAAAAGTATATGAATGTTTGAAACAACACATAGGTAGATTTAACTGTCACTATTGTAGCATGTGACTAGAATATGAGGCAGCCATTTTCACTGACATTTTATCTGGGATCACTGCTGTTTTACAATCAATTGTGTTTCATAACAGCCTGTTATGGTGCGTGTCTCAGCAGCCAGAGTTAGAAGAGTAAGAAGTTTAGCAATTGTAATAGCTTGGTTTCCTAAAGCTACAGGTGCAAGTTCAAACACATTAGGCAGACATGTGTACTTATCACAGATCATAGTAATCAAAACTATCTAGTCTGTACAATGAACTTAAAATGTTAAGCCATGACCTTGATATTTCAGTCTGAAAACTTCCTCAACAAACATTGGTTTAAAGGAATATCTGAAGGCTATTTAATTTAAACTGACCAAAAACTTCTTAGAATATTGTGGATCGAACTGAAGACAATTAATACTGATTTATAAGTACTGAGATTTAACAAAACTGGCTAATAAATGTTGAAAACAGAAATACTCAGGCCCATTAAATGCTATAAAACATTGAAAGAACAATAATGGAAGACATGGATCAAGAGACACAGGACAGGGTTTGTCCAATACAAAGGTGGAAATGGGTCAGTAACATTTCAGATATATAAGTGCTGGAGGGGAAAGGGCAACAGATTGGGAGTATTTATGGTAAGTTGTGTTTCCAGGGGTCTTCTGAAGAATGCTATATGATGATGGATAGCAGGGAAAATAAACAAATGTGTGATAAAAACACAGACCCATTTAGTATCTGATAACTTTGTGAGTCAGAGTTGCGCATTTGGTTACTAACAGTGCTTTGAGTTTTGCCAGTCAGAACAGTGCATTTACTTAGAATGCTGCTATCACTTGATCACATTTTTGCTGTCATATATACAATATTGTGGCATAGCTCTTATGCTGCTTGTCAGTGTATCTATCTATCAATCAACACACACACAATCTCATTTAGCTTACACTGAACTGTTTGGCTAATTATCACAAGAGAATATCAACACTGCATGCATGACAAGTCCACAGAAGACAAGATCGCCCCACCAAAATTTATGAGTGTGTGAGAACTTATCATATCATTTAATACTCCTCCTTTAGTCTTCCTGTGTCCCACACAAAGTCTTCAGCTATCACAACTGCTTGTTTCACACCAATGACTCCTCATTCCCAACAACTCAGGTTGTGCCACCGTATCATCACATTAAGTAAGTAAAGTGAACAACCATTTTCAGGCCAGTGCCACATCAGGTAAATGATGCTAGCAACATATTGTGATAGCCCAGTTAGCACTCAATGGATGACACTCAACATCGCACATTCAAAATATGTAGCTGCACAATGTTTAATGATGACATTTAAGATGCTCTATCCATTGATGGACCCTCCAAAACAGCTACAGAACCAGCCAAATTGTTGCTTTTCAATTTATCATTGATAGCAGATATCCTGGCATCAAACAAAAATAAGAATACATCCAATATGGATTTCTGCACTCATTCAGTCCAAGTCCATATCCTTTTTAAATATTTGTATGGAGTGCTTCAGTTAACTTTGTGCACAGTCCTGGGTTTCTAACAAATACAATGCTAATGTCACAGCCAGAACTAGAACTCCTAGCATTAATCACCAGCTCAAAAATGTTTGATTTCAAGCAATTCACATAAATAAAAGACATCATGCTGCTTCATTGTCCCACACACACAATCGTTCCCGTGTACAACAGTCAACTGGCACCCCTGGTAATGCAGTGGATAGCACACCAGCCTGCTGGGACAGGTGGTCATGTGTCCACACCCCAACTGAGTCAGGTATTCAAAAAAGACCTGAAATCCCAGGTTCACCAAGCCTACAAAGACTATCAGCAGCATATATGTTGGGAAGAAAGGTGGCTAATTTACCCACAAACTATCAACTGGTCTTGTAGTAGGATTTGCCTATACGACCGTAGGTCCGACCGGTCACACTGTCAGCCATAAGTGCTCTGAAAAGTTGCTCAGTCTTCTTGAATGAAACATGTCTAGTGCTAATCATTACACAACAATATCAAGCCGTGCTTTGCATTTTTTTTCAGTAGGTTCTTCCTTGATTTAACTGCAGTCTTTCCTACATGCTACACATGCATAATCATACAACATAATGCATATTGTTACTACCTACTGTTCATGTCTTCCGGAATCTTAAAATTCATTTCTAAAACTTCACAATTAAAAATGAACAATAAATTGACATCTTCAATTCTGCGCCCCCAAATTAGTGATTAGTGATTGGAAAGGATTATCATCACAGCCCTCCAGACAGATCCATAGGTGCTCCGATGTTCATTTCTTGCAGCTTCAGGCTGCACCCCCATGTCCATCAGTCTAGACAGGAATACGGGGTCATGTCGTTTAGTGTGCTCCTCAGTACAGTAAGTGCAGGGCATGGCACTGATAACATCACTTCTGTCCGGTACTGGGCCAGCCATAGCAACCACCGTGTCAGCAAGATAGTCTGCACGCTCATTCCGTTGAACACCCGCATGACTTGGCACAAAGATGAAGGTTAGGGTAGATATTCGTGAAGTGCTTAGTGTTGCGATCCATTCTTGCCTGATAAACCCAGATGGATTTTTTTAAAGCATTTTCATCGAGTCACTAAGAATGCTTTCGTGTGTGAACTTTTGAGTACCAAGCCATGCTAAAGCCCTTGTTACAGCCATAGTTTCCATTGTAAGGCTACTAGTTGTAACAGCAAAGGCCCCATTCATCTCCTTGATGGTTTTCCCCCCTTGAGCTTACTGTGAATGACCATGCACTTTGCTTGCCCCCAATGACTGACCCATCTGTGTAAACTATATCATCACCTTCATATGTGTTTCTGTCAATCAGTATTCTGACTACAGTGTCAACAATGCCAGGAATCTGCTCTCTACAGATTCCATCAAGTGTGATATGGACTGTAATATTAATGTTTGGAGAGGGAGGCATAATTATCCATTCAATTCCAAAATTAATGTCAGTAAGGCGGCAAACATGTTCGATGGCATTCTCAGCCTGACCCTCATTTGAGTCTACTCTTTTTTTTGCTTAAATAATTCCTCATAAAGTGGATGTTGATGGTCTGATTTCACTCTGAGGAAAGCAACAGCCCTGGATAGCTTGATTCTGTTTTGCGCCTCAAAATGCTGTAGTAAATGCACCTATATACTACTTCTGCACTGTTTATCATAATATGCTAAAATAAATTTTTCCACTTTTAAATCAAAAGTGCACATCTAGAAAGCTTGTCATGTCTACTGTGAGTCCAAAGTGAGCCATGACTGGCCGCATACAGAGCCCACGAATAACTCTACATCGGATGTTCTGCCAACTGTGTCAGCACGTGTCTGTCATTATATAGCTTCTCCGTTTCTAAGCCCTGTTGCTAACAACATAGACAGCTTCTATTAAGGGTAACCAACAACTTTAGTTCCCAATTACAACATACCCAAGTTACTAATTGTCCATCCCTAATTTTCTACTGATTTAATCTTATGACATGTGATTACACTTTTTTCAGGAGTCAAAGAGATTGAATCTAATTAGTTTTCATCTGAGAATGCTGACATTTTATTTGTACTGTTTTTTCACACTCAGCTAAACAATTGTTAGTTATCAAGTTTTTACCTGAGTTATAATTTTTTTCTTGACTGTCTGGAAATTTGAAATGTTATTTAATTTGGCCCTGTTTATCTGACAGTTCAGATGTCAATACATCTAGTACAACTCATGGGGCGTCTACTGACTGACTGGAATTAATTGAATCCTTTGTCTTTTGGGATTAGTTAATTATTATGAAGGTCGTCTGCACGGTAAGGGATCTTTTGTCACTGTGACACAATTTAACTAGATATCTCAGCCACGCAACAACTGCCAATCTGTGGGTTAATGATAATACTTGCTAGAATTCAACAGCCAGGTAATTACAACTGCACTCGTAAGTTTTGTTTAATTACTTCTAATAGTAAGGCTGTCTCCTTAGTTATAAGTAGGGGGTTTCAATCCCTTTTTGTTATAACTTATGAACGAACACTTCAGCCAGAGTACGGCAAAGGTACTTACACTGTCACAGTCTAAAAAAAATTTGGTGCTAGTATCAAAAATTCAACTAACCCAAAGATTAGCCACCCCCCCCCCCCCCCCCCCCCCCCATTAAAAAAAATATTTTTGAATTAACAAATATTTGCTTTCACTTGAAACAAACAAAAAGACTGCCTATATCTCAACCTCTCCTGTGTCTTTCATTCAAATCTGGCAAGTAATTTTTATAATAATAGACACTTCAATGTTCCAAGATTATAAAATAATGCATAAAACATTAAACATCAACAATGGCTGGTCAGTCATCATAACCCTGTCACCCCAGTAACCTAGGAGAAACAATACCAATGACCTGCATTCAAGGAATTTTCAAAAAATCCTTTAAAAAACATCTAAATACAGATCACAATTAAAAAAATCATAACAATCCTATTTATCGACCAAAACAATATTAAACTTCATAGATGATTCAAGGAGTCATTGGTAAACACAAATGCAGTAGAGAATTTACTAGGTCACATCCCTGTGAGTCTAAAAATAGGGGTTTATGGTGACTTATTTGATTTTAACCCCCTGACCTGGTCGCAGGTTTACAATGCGAGCAATTTAAAAATGACACAATAATTTCTATTAATAAAGCCATTTTTTTTGCACTAAAATGGCTCAGAATGCTACTTTTAGTAACTATAGCCTTTTATGACCCTTCTAAACATGTGTGCAGGTGCAAGTGATAACAAGGCTATTGGCCAGGTGTCACAGGAACAGGTAACTTTAGCCAAGTCAGATAAGTGCCTTTTTTGGTTGAACTGAGGCTTATCAGAAGTGGTAGGTAGGTAGGTAGGTAAGTTGTACCCCACCAGGACACCACACAAGTGATAAGCAACCGGTGAGACAAAGTGCCACCATGCGGATGAGGATCACCCATGGAGTTTAGCCGTAAGGCCATATTTAAAGCCTGGCTATATTTAGGGCTCCCTGCAAAAGCTAGGGTGGGGGTTTAAAATAACTAAAAACTGCATCCCACATGGGGAGATGTTAATTATTGTAATCAGAAGTGTCGCTTTTGGAGCTTTTTCTCTCTCTCTGTGACATGTCATCTAATCTAGGGTGAAGAGTTTATATACAGAATACTCCATACAGTAATATCCTCACCTAATGTGGAATGTAGAGTTTAAAGAACTCTCTGTACATTCATATTTCACCTTATCTGGAATTTAGAGTTAAGATAAAGAACTCTCCATATAGTAATATCCTCACCTAATCTGGAATGTTCAGTTTATAAACAGAACTTTCCATAGAGTAATATCCTCACCTAATCTGGAATGTAGAGTTTAGATAAACTGTCAATATAGTAATATCCTCACCTAATCTGGAATGTAGAGTTTATATACAGAACTCTCCATACAGTAATATCTTCATCTAACCTTCTAGAGTTCAGATAAAAAGGTCTCCATATAGTAATATCCTCATCTAATATAGAATGTACATTCAGAACTCTCCAAAACAGTCACCAACAGTGACTTTTTTAAATGACCAGTTCTGGGATTAGTCTATCAAAGTTACTCATTGATATCACTTACTCTTCAATCACCCACCCCACACTCAGTTAAAAACACAAGTTTTAATTTCCCTCACACACTATCTGCTAGGTTTAACTTCCCTCACACACTGTCATATATTTCTTTTTAGCTATATAGTTGTATTCTCATTTATTCAGATCATGCCACACTTGAAAATTGTGCTTAAGAAATCAGTCGTTTACGTCAAAGTTCTTTAATCACACTAAATGTTCAATGCCTGTAAGTCCTTCACTCTGAACCCCGCTTCTACCATTCCCTTATACCTCATGTTGGTATCATTCTGTGGCTGTCTGCAGATCAAAGGTCACTAGCGCAGCAGAGGAACGGAAGATTCCTCCAATTTTCTGAAATGATAAAATGAAAATATTGTAAGCAGTTGAAATCTCAAGCATTGGCAGCAGGTGTTACTGTTGCAACTGTGTTATAGTTAACCATTTGAACTGCTTTTTGCATTTCAACAAACACTTAGATTTTATGTCAGTGGAGTGGCTGTAAATATGTCAAAGCTGAATGTTGATGAATGTTCAATGTTGAATTAAGAATTAAAAATCATAGCACTTGGGACACTCCCATAAGCACTCCGTCCCAATCTTCAGCAAAGAGTTCTAGTTCTGATAGCACCAGTAACTGTTTGACAGTATATCCATCTCTCTTTTTCCTTAAGTGCTGAGTGTCGGCCAGATCCCCTGGTAACCCCTTGTAGCACCTTCTCCTCAAACCGTAATGATCTATGTGTGCACCTGCAATGTTCCCTTGCTCCCAAAGGTCCCTCACAACATCTTGTCACACATAATAAATTCACCACTAAGTGTTGCACAGCTGGCCAGTCGATCTGCCTGCCAATTTTCCAACACAACAGTATGACATGGAGAAAACATCCAGAGGACACAAACTACCCAGGACCTCTGAATCGATGCTTGTCAGTCTGCAAGGATCATGCCTGTCTTCACCTTTCTCAACATACTCGGTAAGTCAGTGACAATCACGGCATGTGTGTACGGCTGATACTCTAGCCAGCGAAAGACAGCAGTGACTGCCTCCACCCCCACTCTCAAACTAGACGTTGTGATATCACATGTCACAGCTAAGAAATATTAAAGAAAAAGAAAAAACCTGTTTGATCAATCTACATCACAGACATGTTGGAAGATAATTTGACCATCACAGTACAGAAGTGAGTAAAGACTGAAACCTAATTGTTACGTATACAGTCAAACTAAAAACTGAATAGTCACAATCAAGTTTGCACAATTAATGTCAATTTACAAAAATGAGTAAAGATTGAGCTCTTTATAACATATTACAGGTAACATTAAACAATGAATAATTTGTCACATCCCAGACATAGCTAGGAAGGAAATCCATTATTGTGAATTACAGAAATGACTACATGATAACCTTTAGTGTCACAGTACAAAAGTCACCTTAGATAGTCATTTTTACAGTCGATAAATGAATTTAGACCAAACCATTGTTTTCAAAACCCAGTGACACTAAATAAAAGTAACTGCTACACTCAGAAAGTCTCTGATATAAATTATTATCTTGTTTCTAAAAAAAATCTCTCAAAACGGCTGGCCAGATACCTTGTACAGGTATGTATCCCAAAACTGCTGGGCCAGATACCTTGTACAGGTATGTATCTCAAAACTGCTGGCCAGATACCTTGTACAGGTATGTATCTCAGAACTGCTGGCCAGACACCTTGTACAGGTATGTATCTCAGAACTGCTGGCCAGACACCTTGTACAGGTATGTATCTCAGAACTGCTGGGCCAGATACCTTGTACAGGTATGTATCCCAAAACTGCTGGCCAGATACCTTGTACAGGTATGTATCCCAAAACTGCTGGCCAGATACCTTGTACAGGTATGTATCCCAAAACTGCTGGCCAGATACCTTGTACAGGTATGTATCCCAAAACTGCTGGCCAGATACCTTGTACAGGTATGTATCCAAAAACTGCTGGCCAGATACCTTGTACAGGTATGTATCTCAAAACTGCTGGCCAGACACCTTGTACAGGTATGTATCTCAGAACTGCTGGCCAGACACCTTGTACAGGTATGTATCTCAGAACTGCTGGGCCAGATACCTTGTACAGGTATGTATCCCAAAACTGCTGGCCAGATACCTTGTACAGGTATGTATCCCAAAACTGCTGGCCAGATACCTTGTACAGGTATGTATCTCAGAACTGCTGGCCAGATACCTTGTACAGGTATGTATCTCAGAACTGCTGGCCAGACATCTTGTACAGGTATGTATCCCAAAACTGCTGGCCAGATACCTTGTACAGGTACGTATCTCAGAACTGCTGGCCAGATACCTTGTACAGGTATGTATCCCAAAACTGCTGGCCAGATACCTTGTACAGGTATGTATCCCAAAACTGCTGGGCCAGATACCTTGTACAGGTATGTATCTCAGAACTGCTGGCCAGATACCTTGTACAGTTATGTATCCCAAAACTGCTGGCCAGATACCTTGTACAGGTATGTATCCCAAAACTGCTGGCCAGATACCTTGTACAGGTATGTATCCCAAAACTGCTGGCCAGATACCTTGTACAGGTATGTATCCCAAAACTGCTGGCCAGATACCTTGTACAGGTATGTATCTCAAAACTGCTGGCCAGATACCTTGTACAGGTATGTATCCCAAAACTGCTGGCCAGATACCTTGTACAGGTACGTATCTCAGAACTGCTGGCCAGATACCTTGTACAGGTATGTATCCCAAAACTGCTGGCCAGATACCTTGTACAGGTATGTATCCCAAAACTGCTGGCCAGATACCTTGTACAGGTATGTATCCCAAAACTGCTGGCCAGATACCTTGTACAGGTACGTATCTCAGAACTGCTGGCCAGATACCTTGTACAGGTATGTATCTCAGAACTGCTGGCCAGATACCTTGTACAGGTATGTATCCAAAAACTGCTGGCCAGATACCTTGTACAGGTACATATCTCAGAACTGCTGGCCAGATACCTTGTACAGGTATGTATCCCAAAACTGCTGGCCAGATACCTTGTACAGGTACGTATCTCAGAACTGCTGGCCAGATACCTTGTACAGGTATGTATCTCAGAACTGCTGGCCAGATACCTTGTACAGGTACGTATCTCAGAACTGCTGGCCAGATACCTTGTACAGGTATGTATCTCAGAACTGCTGGCCAGATACCTTGTACAGGTACGTATATCAGAACTGCTGGCCAGATACCTTGTACAGGTATGTATCTCAGAACTGCTGGCCAGATACCTTGTACAGGTACGTATCTCAGAACTGCTGGCCAGATACCTTGTACAGGTATGTATCTCAGAACTGCTGGGCCAGATACCTTGTACAGGTATGTATCCCAAAACTGCTGGCCAGATACCTTGTACAGGTACGTATCTCAGAACTGCTGGCCAGATACCTTGTACAGGTATGTATCCCAAAACTGCTGGCCAGATACCTTGTACAGGTATGTATCCCAAAACTGCTGGCCAGATACCTTGTACAGGTATGTATCCCAAAACTGCTGACCAGATACCTTGTACAGGTATGTATCTCAGAACTGCTGGGCCAGATACCTTATACAGGTATGTATCTCAGAACTGCTGGCCAGACACCTTATACAGGTATTTATCTCAAAATACTGAATATACTGGTAGTCTTAATTATTCTGGTGTGTCTACCAAGGGTGTGTGTGTGTCTACCAATGAAAAATGGGGGGGGGGGGGGGGGACCAGAGCTGTAACTGTATGTGTGTGTCCATGTGCATGCATGTGTGTGTCTACCAATGAAGGAAAATGGGGGGGGGGGGGGTCTCTGAGCTGTAACTGTGTGTGTGTCCATGTGCATGCATGTGTATGTGTGTCTACCAATGAAGGAAAAAAGGGGAGGGGGGGGGGGGGCTTTGAGCTGTAACTGTATGTGTGTGTCCATGTGCATGCGTGTGTGTCTACCAATGAAGGAAGATGGGGGGGGGGGGGCTTTGAGCTGTAACTGTATGTGTGTGTCCGTGCACATGCGTGTGTGTGTCACACGCCAGGAAAGTTTCCACAGTGTGCAGGCTAGTGTTTTTGTATCACTATAAAAAGGATAAACACTATTTACTTTATCAACTATTATATAACTGTTTCATCTGTGAGAATTCCTCATCTATCCTTCCTCTTAATGGTGTGCACTTTTTTACACATGCACGTCAAATACACACAGACAGTTCCGCTCAATATAGGTAACAGAACTATATACAGAGATAACATGGTTATTCTGTATACAAAGAGATTGAGTCTTTTATTAGTAATTATAAATACCACGAAAAGCTCAGGTTAATAATGCATTGTTATCGTTATGAGAAACAGGGATTTGATTAAATCTGTAGTTAATACTATTCCTTCCTTATTTAACTCATTGAGTCCCAGGGGATTTAGCATCAAAGGCCCAAGAGGTAGAAAAGAGACATGTAAAATTGGTGCATCTTGTGTTCACTGGGCTTCTAGGTAGGAAGCTATGAACGTATGATTCGTTCCTTGGGACTCAAAGAGTGAATTTCTCCCTGCTTGTAAGAAATCTCAATTATTAAACATTAGGCTAAGAACAAAATTCAACTGGTGCAACCCATAAACATATTTAGACAGGAGTATGCAAATACGAGTAAATATTAGTAAGGCAATAAACTAATAATCATTAAAATAAAACAAAAATTAGAGTATCATTAACTAAAATGTGGCAATATTATGAAACCTGCCAGCTGATAAAAATTAAATTATATAATAAATAAACATGGGCTATCATCCGAATAACGGGCACTAAAGATGGCGGCGGCTGGCGGCCAAAAACAGGACCTCAGTCACATGTCATTTGTGCACTTCTGGCGACCTAATTTGCAGTTTTCCAGCGACTACCGCCACCACCGAGTGTTTCCCCTATGCCGCTCACGCGGCGTGGATTGGGGCTAAACTAGATGGCTGGGACTCACAAGCAAAGCTGCAGAAGCTACTGCTCGTTAGTCCCAGCCATCTAGTTTAGCCCCAATCCACGCTGCGTGAGCGGCGTGGGGGATCCTCTCGTTATTCGGAAGATAGCCTGAACATGATTATCTTGGACAATTGTAAATTAAAGTCCTGTGTAACAGAGACAACTGATAGGCTGTTCAGATACAAAGAAAGTAGTTAATGTTTGTCTGGTGGATTGTTTAGATTCAGAGAATGGAAACAAATAACCTGTTTAATGTCCAAATATTGGATTGTAATACAAAATGTCAGCCTCAAACAGAGAAATGTGAGCCGACAGCACAAACACAGCAAATATTAGCTGACTGTGCACAAACACAGCAAATGTTAGCTGACTGTGCACAAACACAGCAAATGTTAGCTGACTGTGCACAAACACAGCAAATGTTAGCTGAATATGCACAAACACAGCAAATGTTAGCTAACTGTGCACAAACACAGCAAATGTTAGCTGACTGTGCACAAACACAGCAAATGTTAGCTGACTGTGCACAAACACAGCAAATGTTAGCTGACTGTGCACAAACACAGCAAATGTTAGCTGACTGTGCACAAACACAGCAAATGTTAGCTGACTGTGCACAAACACAGCAAATATTAGCTGACTGTGCACAAACACAGCAAATGTTAGCTGACTGTGCACAAACACAGCAAATGTTAGCTGACTGTGCACAAACACAGCAAATGTTAGCTGACTGTGTGCACAAACACAGCAAATGTTAGCTGACTGTGCACAAACACAGCAAATGTTAGCTGACTGTGCACAAACAC
Source organism: Candidula unifasciata (assembly GCA_905116865.2). Lineage (NCBI taxonomy): Eukaryota > Metazoa > Mollusca > Gastropoda > Stylommatophora > Geomitridae > Candidula > Candidula unifasciata. The sequence goes on from CAJHNH020004445.1 coordinate 617,482, forward strand.
AGCAAATGTTAGCTGACTGTGTGCACAAACACAGCAAATGTTAGCTGACTGTGCACAAACACAGCAAATGTTAACTGACTGTGCACAAACACAGCAAATGTTAGCTGACTGTGTGCACAAACACAGCAAATGTTAGCTGACTGTGCACAAACACAGCAAATATTAGCTGACTGTGCACAAACACAGCAAATGTTAGCTGACTGTGCACAAACACAGCAAATGTTAGCTGACTGTGCACAAACACAGCAAATGTTAGCTGACTGTGCACAAAACACAGCAAATATTAGCTGACTGTGCACAAACACAGCAAATGTTAGCTGAACTGTGCACAAACACAGCAAATATTAGCTGACTGTGCACAAACACAGCAAATGTTAGCTGACTGTGCACAAACACAGCAAATATTAGCTGACTGTGCACAAACACAGCAAATGTTAGCTGACTGTGCACAAACACAGCAAATGTTAGCTGACTGTGCACAAACACAGCAAATGTTAGCTGACTGTGCACAAACACAGCAAATGTTAGCTGACTGTGTGCACAAACACAGCAAATGTTAGCTGACTGTGCACAAACACAGCAAATATTAGCTGACTGTGCACAAACACAGCAAATGTTAGCTGACTGTGCACAAACACAGCAAATATTAGCTGACTGTGCACAAACACAGCAAATGTTAGCTGACTGCAGAAACACAGCCAATGATGACATGTGACCGTCACAAATATCAAGTGAGTTTGCTATTGTCTTGTTACTGCTGGGGTTTCAAAGAGTCTGACTGGGCATGTTGACACCAAGAACTGACTAAGTTCCACAGACTACTGCATAAAGCCACCCACTAATGTCACAGTGGGGTTCATTCAGTCTGGTTTACAACATATGTGCACACAAAGGCAGCCTAGACACTGATGATTTGATATTTATAGACTTGAATGATGAGAATACATGGATAGATACAAATGAATTTTAAAGATGTCCTGAAAGAAACTGACTTACGAAGAGAACTCTAATCTATAATCTTTGGTCATGTAATGAGAAGGAGAAAACTGGAGTACATCATGGGAAAGTTGGAGGTAGAGGGAGACCGAGGGAGGAGATGCTGCACAGTCTAAAAAGTGGCATGGAAGATCATCTGTGTCAGAACTGACTGAAAGCACACAGAAAAGAAGGCTGTGGATAGATATGACTACCAATGCCACACGTCATGGACTATATAAGAAGAAGAGTGGAATAATGTATCCTGGATCTCACATTTCCAAACCTATGAAACATTCTTCTCCATTCTCAACCTTTATAAACATTTTCTTTAACCAATACTGTATCATTTAATTATATTTGTTTTCCTCAGTATGAACAAACACACTTAACAAAATACATTTTTGTCTATTACACTAAAATATGAACACTGGTTCAATGCAATATGCAACAATTCTCCTCTATCTTTAAAAGACAGGAATTTATTGTACAAGAAGTCTTCAGTTTAAAGATGCACCATTTGCTTGTTTTATTCTCTGTAGATTATGATAAGCAAATGCAGTCCCTGGTACACTTTCCACAGATCTGATTACATGCTCAATGTATAGCGAAAATAAATAACAGGACAGGGGACAGCCTTTCTGTCTGACATTTATCAGTAAAAGAAAATGATGCTCTGAATAGTCAGTACCTTATCTCAGAATGGAGTGAATTAGTTTATGAATAGGTCTAATGCTTGACATCACTCTTCTAGTATCTACACAGAGATTACCTTTGACTTTAGGAACTAGTAAAACTTATTCCCCACCTACCCCCAAAACCTTTATCTACAGAAGTATAACCATATAGGCAAATATGTTCACAAATAATTTCCACTTAAATCTGAGTATGAAGAAATGAACAGAAACATTTAGGTACTGCAACCACTTATAAATCTCTTACAACTAAATTCTCAGAAAACGCTACATTGGAAATATCAACTGTCAGTTTGACAGTTTCCAGTTTTGTCATTAAATGCAAGATGCAACACTGAACCAACTCAGTCAAGGAAACAATAATACAAGTGTAGACACAGGGAACATGTTAGAAAACATAAAGATGTGAATTCATCATGCACTGTGTTCACTACAGACATGTGCACTCTTGAGGCAAGTTGCAGCTGAGCATGGATTATCTCAGCAGTTGTAATTGATTTACAGCTTTTCACTTTTTGTCTCACATTAATGGATAATCACTGTTCACTAAACAATCCCCTAAGAAAACTACTATTGCATAACATTTTGTTCACTTCAGTGTGGATCTATTCACACTTCAGTCAATTTACTGTGATATTAATTCATATTTGTTTGTTCTGTGAGTCTGCCAATTCATATTTGTTTGTTCTGTGAGTCTGCCAATTCATATTTGTTTGTTCTGTGAGTCTGCCAATTCATATTTGTTTGTTCTGTGAGTCTGCCAATTCATATTTGTTTGTTCTGTCAGTCTGCCAATTCATATTTGTTTGTTCTGTGAGTCTGCCAGTTCATATTTGTTTGTTCTGTGAGTCTGCCAATTCATATTTGTTTGTTCTGTGAGTCTGCCAGTTCATATTTGTTTGTTCTGTGAGTCTGCCAATTCATATTTGTTTGTTCTGTGAGTCTGCCAGTTCATATTTGTTTGTTCTGTGAGTCTGCCAATTCATATTTGTTTGTTCTGTGAGTCTGCCAATTCATATTTGTTTGTTCTGTGAGTCTGCCAGTTCCTATTATTAAGTTTATGAGTAAGTAATAATAACAATGTTTGCTATGTCTGTGCAAAATCTGTACTTCAAATTTATTCTGCGTTCTATGAGGTTGTTTATTCCAATGATTGTTAAGTTTATGTGTGGCTATTTTATATTAAATGTTCCTGTACTCACCCAGTATTTTATATGCTATGGATCTGTCTCAATTTCATCCTGACTAGAATAGGTACCAGGAAATAACAAGGGAAGTAAAAGCAGCTGATATGATAGCGACAGCATCACTCACTGCCGATTGATCTATACACAAATATAGAGCTAGCACAATATACCCAGTATTTCTCAAGATGTGGAAATGAACATGTTTTATCTACTATTTATGATTACGTTTTGAGTAATAAATGTAGTGATTGTCTAGTCATTGAGTTTTACTAATGTATCAGATTCTGATTAGCTTTGTTGCTACTTCTTCTGAGTCCAGTTTCATATAATTAACTGGATTATAGTAATCATTTCTTCTTCTTACAGTCTATGCCATATGGCACTGGTAGTCAGGCAACCGTAGTTCCAGCTTCATAGCAAACAGGTCATCACATAGTTGTCCTATTCTTGTGATAGCAAAAACCACATACAATGTCCGTCATCGTCCTTTGTGAACAAAAAAATGACACAGACTGCAGTCTCAGGAAATCCAATAGCGTACACATGCACTAAATGCATTAAAAGTGCCAACACAAAAGGTCCGGCACTAGAAATGAAGTTGTCTTTGATGAAAGTGGCAGTTATAACAGGTATTCATGCTGTCTAGGCATCTGTCTTGTGTACTTTCAATTATTTCAACACAGATGATCGGCCATGGCATGATGTTAAACTATCCAGTAACTTCTTTTAGGCTACTTAGGCCTCTCTTTTCCTCCCATTTTTTCACTATCATAGTAATCCAGGGAAAGATATAAAACTGAACAAAAAAGTATATCAGCGAGCTATGGTAATCCAGTATTTTCCCTCCTCTTGATATGATCAAATAATGTTAGAAATAATGTTTTCTTCTGACGAAAGTAATCAGTTCCCTCTGTGAGTGATTTCCTTGCAAGATATCTGTATTGTGCCTTCTATCTGTCCAAGGCATTCTTTCAGTGCTCTCTAGAGAACCCCATCATTGATCTAGTTTTTTCAGTAATCAGATGACTATCCATGAGGTAATAGTGATCTAGTTAATTCACTTAAAATCACTAGCAAACATTAGAACCTGTGATCTGGTCAAGAAGATATTAAAACTAAGGAATAAGTGAGTGTACAATTATGTGATGCAGAGACAGTGCTCACAGTTCTGGTTTACTATCAATAGTTTGTGTACTGTCCATTTCTTTTGAGTAAAATTGTTTATTACTGGAATAAAATCTCACAGTGCAAAACATTAACAATTTCATTAGCTGGTTGTGATTACAGTCTGAGATATTCAATGCTCTGCTTTAACTGCTCATGTCTGTACTGGTGTACTTACAACTCCATATCTTGAAAACCCTTCAAAGGGAATGTAGCATTATTAGATGAAAATGTAACATTTCATTTTACATTTGTAGGTTCACATATTGTGGAATTATCAATAAGACCTACCTGCGAAATATTTTAAAATGACAACGAATGACCACAATAACAAATAAGAATGTTATTTCCAAAGTGATACCATGAACTTCATCAATCTCTTATCTATTAATCACGAACAGCACAGGCCCTGAACCAAGTCATGCTTAACCAATTGCATACTGATCTTGCCTGATTGGATTTTTTCAGCTAATTATTTTTCTATTTAATGAGGTAGCCAGCCCCATTCAAACCTCCTTAGCTGCCTCTTATGAAATGAATGATAGGTTACAGTGTTACTATTCTCTGCTTCCCCTTTGGACCTCAGTAATACTTGTGCGATATCTTAATAGTTAACTAATACTGACATTAAAGTAAAGTAAAGTAGACTGTTGGCACATCTGGCATATAATGCTCAACTCATTTTTACAGACCAACTGGCACTTGATGGACAATGACATTTACGCTGAGAGAGCAGATGCCATGGCTGACAGTGCGACTATCATGAATGGACAGGAGAGTTATCATCAATGTCATAGGACAGACCAAACGCTGTTATTGCTTTACATTTTGTGGAAAATGATTTTTCACTGAATAAACTGCATACTTTGGGTGTACCAATTGAAGTAGCGAGACAGAAAAACCGTGCGAGCCATCCTTTGCCACGTCAACCAAAACAAAATGGGAGCTGTTAGCCTCAAAACACTTGGAGGAGATCGGAGCACTTATGGTCATGTCCTATGTGCGATGAAGATGATCTGTAAATGAACATTGACATTTACATTTCTACAATAAAGTTTCCATAATTAAAAAAAAACACATCTTAGGCAGCAAATACAAGGCTGTAACTCATTTACTGTTGGATGCAGAAGTACACTGAATGGATCATACAATCATGAATGTAATCTGCACAGTAGATGATGGTAGTAAACAGGGGGCTGGTAAAGCTATGCGACTTACAGGAATCCTTGTGATAGAGTGCACTCCCATGACAACCAAACAGAACAGGGCCTGGAAAACGTCAACGTCAAATATTAGTACACAATCTCTAGGACTGTCATTATGTGAAACCACAAATCAACTTGGTACTGCAATTTTAATTTACTCCAAACAAACCTGGTAGCTATATTTGGGGCAGCCATATTAAGCACCAACCTAGATCTCGTGGGGTCATTTAGTGTTTTACTTTTTGTGATTTTTCGGTCAAGTGTGCTTATAAACCGATGTGTTTCTAAATGGTCTATGTGTTTCCTTGCGATGTCAGTGTTTCTTTCATCATAAGTTTCCTTGATCAGGCAGCACTGGTCCATGACTAACACAGAAGCGTTGTGGCACAGGGAGACTTCATGTACTGGTCTCAACATGTTCAACACTATTCTTGCTGACACTGTTCTATTCTGGCCACCATAACAATAGTCAGTGCCAATGAACAGATGGTGTATCCCACATGCCCAGATCTAACGTGTCAAACTAAAGACTGTGAACTCATAAATCCAGCAGTAGACATGGAGAATGGCCCTTTTCAGGGCTCCCAAAATATCCCGGCTCTCATTTCACAACTGCACAGTTTTATACAAAGCTTCACAGTTTGTCCACAAGTTGTATTTCACACATTTTCAACACACGAATTATTTTGTTTTTAAACAAAATAAACCGCAAAAGAAAACACCTTAATGTCATGCAACGTTTCTAGACAACCTTGGGAACTCCTGGATTTCCATTGTCTGGGGTGAATTAAAACTGAAGTACCATCAACTCACATCTTCTCCATCTTCTTCTTTCTTCAACTCAAACAGTGGCCTTATCAAAATTTTTAACTTGCAACAAATGGCACAATAATACAGGTTCTCCTAGACTTACCACCAAGCTCTCTTTTGACAAACGGGTCATAAATCGAAATGGTCATACATTGAATTGATATTTCTCAACACTATTTTCTTTCAAATATTTTACACAAATTGTACATAAAACACAAACAATGCAATTTATGTAAGTATAATTATTTTATGCAATGTGATTATTACATAATATGTGCCCTGTTCCTGGAACTTTCTGACCCTACCAGTGTAGTTACCTTTGTTTATTTACTATTTTAATTAATTAATTTGTTTGTGTGGTCGCAAGTACGGATGGTTTAAGTCCAAGAAAAGCTGTTATCATGTTAGCCTTTTTTTTTTTCTCTATCCTACAAACTTAAATGTCAACCTATTCTTGATATTTAAAGAAATCAGCAGTCAATCTGAGACTTTGACATCTCCACACAGCTTGTGCCGAAAAGTTCTAGGTGTAAACCTGAATAATTATTTTTTTTCTTTTTTACATATACAGTTTCCAGTTGGGTACATTTCAACATTCTGAAATATACTTTATTACAACAAAAGTGTGACTACATCAGTGATTATTCTGTATTATAACTAAAAACATGAATGAAAACTTCTTTTATTGAATGATTTATGGGAAGACGGAGGCAGACTGTAATTCCTGAGAGGCTTTTGTCACAGAACAGAAAGGTGTCAGCACTTAAACTGACATCTTCTGCCAGAGATCATACAATGTGAAGAAGAGGTTGCCCTTGTCAATCAGAAAGTAACTTTAAATTATGTATTAATTATATTAACATTGACATATATATATATATTGACACATATATACATTGATACATATATACATTGACACATACACACATTGACACATATATATATATATATCTTTTAGACAAAGGACCTTACCAGATAACCAACGAAGAGCAGGTATGCAAAGACGACCACAGCGAGGCCGAGATATATTGCCCAGTGTTCAGGTATTTCTTGTATGTAGACTATAACAAAGTACAGGTTGATGCTGATCACAACCACGGCCAGAGCACCTGCGATGCCCTTCATGACCCTGGCGTGACAAAGCAGTTTATTACATTTATTACAGAAGATAAAACAGATAGACAGGTATTTTTTTATTTAAACAGTATCATTTAAATTTAACAGACAAAATAGATGGAAACATATATTTTAATTTCAATATTTTCATATTTGTGTGTCTAAGTTATAAGAGAGAAAAAGTAAATTTGTTATGTTTTTGGTAACATACAGTTTAAAAAGGTCTAGGAGATGTGCACCTTCATGTGTGCGTGTTTTTTCTTTTTTTTGGGGGGGGGGGGGGGGGGAGGAGGGGTGAGGGGGACACACACAAGTCCAACAATGCTGCTGACATGGTAAGCCTGTGGCATTATGAAACTGGTTTGACAATTTCCTTCCTCACCAATATTTCCTTTCGAGTCTGGATTTTTTTAGGGGCATATAATCAACTGACATAGATATTTATATACGTGTAGTAGTAGTAATTTAAACAACAATATCCTGTTCAGGCCATCCGGGTTATAACTGTGAAATATAGATTTGTTTTTATTTCAATAATGGATATTCATGCCTATCAAATATTTATGTCTGGTTATTCAACACTGCATGTATTAATCGAATCAGATTGTAGAAGTGGAGACTGTCAAGTTGAATGTATTTTAAGTATACTTTCAAACACTTATAACACTTATATTGGGCAGTCAATCTTTTAGACATTAAAAGTTAGCTGGCATACTATAATTTTGTCTTAAGATATACTAAAACATCATATTCTAAAACATCATATATCACCCTAGTCTGGTGAGACTGATGCAGTTGGGAGTGATGAGAGGTTCTGGCAGAAGCCCGAGGCTAAGACGGACATTTAATCAGAAAGCTACTGGCACCATTAGTATCAGAACTCTTCGCTGGCTGCTGAGGATGGGGCCGGAGCGCTAATGGGATTGCCCCAAGTGCTGTGATGTCGGTTCTTGAATCAAATCAAATCAATCAAAACATCATATGCCTGACCCCTGTTCTGATTCACTGATTTATCCTTTCCTGTAGTTCTCTTGAGCCATCTACTCCCAGCATGGCTTCTATTGTCACAGACTGAGTACAGTGGATCATATATTGATTGACGGGAGTCTATATTCTGGCTACAGTCTCCTTGCAGAGATCACACACAGCAAATCTTAGAAAAAGAATTCTGTCACTGCCAGGGACTCTAGCTAATTCTCTGTCACTACACCGCTATCATGGCTCCTATAGTATACAGCAGCTGATTAAAACCAATATATAAGATTGCAAGCAATCAGTCAACCAGATGCCATCTCCACAATGAAGGTTGGCTGTAATGGATCTCCAACATACTTTTGTCTTTTGCTTTGAATGTACACTGTCTCAGACTGCTTTTTGTCCATATCTTGATGTTGTCCTCCCATCTGTGTCCCTGTCTCCCTCTTGCTCTATTGTCTTTAATGTTTGCCTCCCATACAGTAAAAAAATTTTTTTTTTTAATAAGAGCGTTATGTCTTTTAATATTAAACAATAATGCAATAACATATTTTAATAAAGAAAATCATATAACTGAAGAAACCACATATTTTCCCCCTGTTTTTGCAAGTGATAGGATATATAGTAAAAGTACTATTCTTGCATTCCACTTCAGTGTCAGATCAATATTATATAGGCCACTGTGCAGTTAGTGAGTGGATGAAGTCAACTCAGTGTGCTTACATCCAAGAAATGTTCCTGGAATTCATTTAATGAGGCGAGATCGAACACAAAATAGGATCTTGGACAAATTTGAGATGTAGACCAGAAGGCTGGTTGTGAGTGCACTTGTGATTATGAAACTGTAACTCTGGGATATTCATATACAGACCTACTGCTTCCCTACCAAGCATGCAGTCAAAGGCCACTAACTGGAGGTTTGTTGAAACTGATCTGTTGGGCCAGAGCTGCAGATAATGCAGCCAAGCTGTAAACCGTAACACAACCTGCTTTTAAACGCCCTTTCAAAGGTAAACACAGAAGAAGAAGAGGAAACTCACCTTCCATTACAGAACTCAGCCATTACATATGTTGATGATGTAAATGTGAGGATAGGCAGGAGAGCAAATGGCAACTGTAGACTCATCAGAACATTCAGTAGGTCATTCATAGTTGTCATGTCTTCTATGCCTGAGAAGATGGCAATCAATATTGTGGGCATGATGGCAATAGTTCGAGTCAGGAGAACCCTCTGCCAGCGCTTCCATTTCAGATTGAGAAAACCCTGAAATCACATCAGTTATAAAAAAAAAGATTGTTCAGTATATTACTTCAATACAGCTTACTAGACTACAGCATTTATTGTCTTACTGAATCTCTTAACAGTATAATTGTATTCATTCTGTTCCTTGACTCTTAGTGTTAATTTTAAATGAAACATCACTATGTATACAATTATTCTTGGATTATTAGTGAAGAAATGTGGTGCCATTCTACAATATGTGAACGAATAAAAGAGAAAAAAAAATGCCTTATAAATAGTATCATATATCAGGAAGTGACTCTGGCTATAGTAATTTCACAGCAGTTTAGAAAGAAAACAGTAATAAAAGGTCTGGGTACATTGAAGAAAAGGCAGGGGTAGACCAGCACAATCCTGGACAACTGACTTTAACCCTGTAGCCCAGAGAAGGTCACAGGATATGTCAATACAATTATAATTGTATAGGCCCCAGGGAATATATTATATTCAATGTTTTATTCTGTTCACATTAATGATCATTCTTTTTATATATGAGCCACACTTTTTTAAGTAAGTCCCGTTTTGACCGCAGTGACAAACACCGACAGAAAACATAAATGCGCATATGCAGTATGTTTATGTGGTGTGTTTTGGTGTCTATCTATGGTTTTTTTTTTTTTACTGTCAAAATCTTGTCTGAGGCTGTGTGTGAGTGATTTATAATGACTGCAAAAATAAATACTCTGCCAGCTGCGAGGTTCAAGCTGTGATCCATTTTTATTTGGTTAGCAAAAACAAAAGTGCTGCAGAAATTCACAGAAAATTCATCAAGTTTATGGACCAGATGTTATGACTGATAGTATGGTTGGGAAATGACGTTGAATGTTTAAAAAAGGGGGAACAGGTATCTGTGAGGAAGATCATAGCGGTTGGCCGAGTGTGGTGACAGACGATCTGGTTGAAGACGTGAAACCAAAAATTAGGGAAAATTGTTGTTTCACAATTTCTGGGTAGTCTATTGAATTTTTGGAAGTTTCAGGTTCATTAATTTACAACATTGTGAAAAGAAACTTTGGATAACAAAAAAAAACTGTGCGATCCAAAACAAAAGATTTGGGTTGCTGTCCTCTGGAATTGTGCTTTGCCACGATAGTGTTGACCACCCGCCCTAGCCCTGATCTGGCACCAAGTGATTACCACCTTTTCATGCACCTAAAGAAGTGGCATCCCAGCGTTTTGAAACTGATGATGAACTGCAGACAGGCATTAATGAATGGTTCAAGACGCTCGCAGCAGAATTTTATGACACTGGAATTAAGAACCTGGTGCCACAATACAAAAATGTGTTGAAGTCAATGGTGACTTGTTGAGAAATAATGTAAATGTGTTGTTCACTTTTTGCTGCAATAAATCATTTTTATTTATAATTTGTCCATTTTATACTGGAATTACTTAAAAAATGGCCTTGTAGCTCTTTATATATTATGATCACATTAATGAACAGGCAGACAGACTTGCTGGATCTGCACCAATGGGTAACAAGCAACGGAATCAGTAGAGAATGAAGATTATTATGGCCTGGAGAGAATGAGGCACCTGGATGTAACCAGAGGGTCTAGCCGGCTCACTACACTCAGAGGAAACGCAAGACGGACATTTAACCGGATTGTGACTGGCTGCCGAAGATGAGGATAGAGGATGTATTAAATTGCCCTGAAAGCTGTGATGTCAATTCTTGACTCAACTCAACTTAACTCAACTGTAAAATGTCAGCCATTCTGCCATTTAGCAACAATGAAAAGAAAAGAATAGCAAATAATGCAAAGGAGAACCATGTCAACACCTGTGAGCTGCATACCCACTTCAACACTACACAGGAAACTTCACAACTAATGCACTGTAACCCTAATAGTTTATCCTTAGCATATGAGTGAAAACATATAAAACCTCTGGTGGAAACAATAATGGCCTAACCCAATCCATGCTTGACCTCAAGTTCTAAACTCAGTCATGACCAAATTTGTTTCTCTGTAGATGACAAGTTACAGCACCAGACACAAAACACTGATTGGTTCTGGGTGTGGACAGCAGAAGAACAACCAATATCAGAGGTGCATTTCTTCTGTAAAATTTCACAAGCCAGTCTTTTGTGCTCACTGGGTCAACTCTAAAACAAACAGAAATGAAAACAGACTGCTTGATTTGGCTCTGTATGAAGCCAGAGAAATAAACATAGCAGAAAGCTAAATGGGCAGCAAACCAAATTTGTAATCAGTTTACAATACTGTTCATTAATTCATTTTCTAGAGCAAAGTTATATATGTTTTTGAATTGTAGCCAGGATATCCCTGATATACAGCAGATATATTAGTTATTAACAATATGGCTAATTGAAAAATCAGCACCACTATACCACAGTACTTAGCATACATGCCAGTGGAAACTGAGGATTTAAAAATGAATAAAGTATCGCACTTACATAACTAACAAAAAAAATTTTTTGTTAGCACTTTGCGACAAGGATGATTGAATTAAATATGTCACAAACTGATAAACAAAAGATAAGATACAAATGTCCCTGACAAACTGATAACACCAATGTTAAATTAGGAAATAACACTTCTATGACATGTTGATATCAAAGGTGTTAATCACAACATTATGCCCTGTCAATGTGATAACAACAATGTCAATTTCAACAATGTATCCATATCAAAGTAATAACAAGAAACAAGCAAATGAATAAACTATATTTTTTAAAGGGTCACAAAATAAGTGCACATGCCCATCTTTCATTCGGCCTTCCAAATACTCCTCTTTCAGATAACAGTAATATTTCATACATAAAACAGAACAAACAACATACTTCCATAACAAACTGGCCAGTATATGTGCCCGTCATGGTAGAGCTCTGACCAGCAGCTAAGATTCCAACTGCCCAGATATACATAGCTGGTGGTCCAAACTGGCATCCAAGGAACACACCCTGAGGGAAAATATGCATGATGATGATGATGATCAGACAAAATTAAGGCTGTGAAATTAAATACTTTTTAAATCCACATGCTCACACGATACATTTAACTAAAACACAGTGCTGTATACAATTGTAAAGCAGGGTTGTGTGAGGTAGACAGGTACTATTTTTAATGTTTTATAAAAATGTACATTTAAATTGATTACTTGCTTACATCTCTCTTACACATCTATCTCTCTCTTTGCATCGCTCTCTAGTTACTGATAATGCTCCTGAAGAATTCCCCTCTCTGACACTCTCCATCTCTCTCATTACTGATCTCTCTCATTATTGATCTCGCCCTTCATGGCTCTCTTTCATAAACAATTTCTATTACTGAACATGGCTCTAATTGAAAAGAATACAATGAGACATCCTTATGTTATTTTCCATTAGCTCTGTGTACTTTTAACTCATTCTCTGCCTAATATATTACTAGTTACTTCTTTTCTTCTGCATTCATCCTTCAAAGTGGTTGGCACGGTGTGTTGTGGTTTACAGAGAGGCTGTGCCTTTTGGACTAATACATCAGGTTTTTGTGTTTTTTTAAATACTCATGGTCATGTCTGATGTGAGATGACAATGATCTCAAAAATGAACAATCAGATTTCTGCAAACCATTAGTTACTCACCTTTAACAACAGCAGTTGACCCCCACCCCCCAAATTCCCAAACACTCTGCGAACTGGTTACTCCATTTATTACATACTACTTCATCCTTTCTTATTATCAAATTGTAATAGCAGGGTGATAGCTTGATAGCTGGCTGAAGATGATTCACTGTGGGACAGAGGTCAGGTCACACATATCGGGAGATGACACAGTGAAAGTGTGCATACCATGACCCAGCTAATCCTTTGTGGGTTTTGTGCTTTGGCCCATGCAATCAGCTTGGGGTCATTTGGGAACAAAACTTTGAATGCTGACATATCAGAAAAAGTCTTGATAAAGAAACTATGCTCGAGCCACTGAAACTGGTGTCTTGACTTTAGTGATAGGCTTTTTAGTGTAGATATGATACACTACACCTCTCACTCTTGTTAGCACGTAGACTCCAGTGGAAAGTCATGGACTTTAGTCTTGTTAAAAAAGCTTGAGTTTTGCATGCTCCTCTGTTTTACCGATCTGGCTAATTTTTAAGCAGACTGGTGATTCTTCACCTCTCAGGCGGATGCATTCTAACTATGCAGGAAACACCCATTATTAGTTGCCTCCTATGACATGCTTGTTAGGAGGTTATGGGTCTATTCTTTATTCTCTAAAATGAAGCCCGAGAACCTTCTTCTTCTTCTTCTCTTCCACCTTGTTCCTCATTGAAGTGTCGGGGGAGATGTAATGTTCGTTGATGAGCTCTGTCAATAGCACTATTAAGACTTATGTTCATTTCTGTAAGGCTGTTCTTAATTTCATAACTCCATCTTTTCTGAGGTCTTCCACTCGCTCTATACCCGTTGTAACATTTTAGTGTGGATTGCTGTGGCAGATAGTACCAGGGAATTCTTGTTAGGTGTCCAAACCACTTCATTTGTTGTTCTTTGATGACCTGTAAGACTGGCTTTATTCCTAGCATTCGTCTGATTTTGTGATTTCGAATTCAATCTTTCCTTGAAACTCCTGCAGCTCTTCTAAGGCATTTCATCTCTGTTGTCACAATTTTACGTTTATTGGAGGATGTAAGTGTCCACATTTGGCATTGATAGCATAGTGTTGGCGAAAAAATAGTTCTGATAAGATTCACTTTAGTACTCCAAGGTATCTGCTTGTGTGTCAACAGGGAAGATAGTTTTCCCCATTACTTGATTAGCTTTGGCACATCTTGAGCTCATTTCTCTGTCCAGTTTTCCGTCGGATGTGAAAATTACTCCCAAATACTTAAATTCCTCTGTTTGTCTTAAGGTGTTGTTTTTTAATTTTATTTCTAAATTGTTCGTGCCCCAGAAACCACATGGGGAAATCCATTTTACAGATCTGGCTTAATTGTTTGTAAACTGTTGGTTCCTTGCCTCTCAAGCAGATATAAAATGACTTTGAAGTAAAGCCCATAATCAGTTGCCTGTTATGGCTTGCTTGTTACAAGAGGTAGGCGGTGTTCACATCTTCCTCAGCGGGACCCTGGAACCCACATTTTTAAAAGACACTGCATGTGGTGTGGTTTAGAAGAATTATGGTTCTGCAAACACAGCGGCTGTTATGTTGTATATTTCTGTTCATGAAACACAGGAGAATTGTTCTTGGGTCAATCTGCAGATGAATCCAATAATTTTTTGCTTCATAAGCAAGAGTCAATGCTCAGTAGAATATGACAATGTCCAACAGTACTAATTAGATACAACAACCAGACATGGACAGGGGTTACAACCATCTTGGGCGGACAGCTACTGAGCTAAACATAAAGGTCCAAAGAAATGTAGACAGCCAATTACAACAACAAAAAAGGCAAAAATTAATATATTTTATAGACCAACTGGGCAGCATCAAGCCGGTTGCCTTTACTTCCCAGGACTGGACCTGATACCTATTTAAGGCTGCTTCAGCATGGGAGCTATGGTCGTTATTTAAAGTCCGGCTCCGTCAGGACCTGAACAGACGACTTCCAATCCACAGGCAATCCTCTATCCGCTACACCATGATGGCCCCCAGACAGCCGATTATGGTGCCCACAATATTTAATATTTCATGGCAAGCTGAAAATATGGCCACTTTTTTTAGGGCATTCACAAATATGATCTAAGTTCACTGGCAGAATATCTGATATAATGGCAGTGCTAACAAGGCTATCTGAGCATTCATTTCTTACAATTCCTGCAGGTCCAGGTACAAAGAAAAACTTAACTTATAAACTATGAGACAGTTGTGGACCTATGCTTTCTTGGGCGATAAAATCCAGAAGAAGCAACAAAACACAAACACTGCACCTAGAATGTCTAGGCTGGAATATGAAGAAATAATTTCAAGAGCTTTCACTATTGAACAGTTAAGAACAATAATATATAACTGAACTTAAATGTATGCGATTTACTGAAGCATTCATAAGATCAAATTATATAATTACAGCTGTACAAACTATCACAAAAAATAACAACAGTTTCTAGAAACTTACCCCTTTAAATATATCCACTGACAGTTCTGTTTCCTGGAAAATTATTGTCAATAAATAATCATTTTACAGTTAATGAATATGTTTTGAAACATACACTTTTTGTTTTAACGATAAAAAGATCATGAATGAGGTAAAATGTTCATCTGTACTCATATTTAAAGTCGAGAGGATCAACTTCACTGCACCAGGTTGTATCCCATATTGCCCAGCATCTCTCCACAGGATGGCTAGCTACCTGACGAGAGCATCACACAAAGTATGAACTCCATAGCTACAATGACCCCCCTTCCCCTCCTCCCCAAACACACACCTCTTGCAAAAACTGCACTGGCGGACTGAACAACCCATTTATGAATTGAACACACCACCTTCAGAGTGCAAGGCAAACAGCTGGACCTATTCATTGCAGCGACCCTCTATATGAATTTACTATTACATTATCATAACCATTATTGTAAGTGACATCTCCATATTGAGGGTTGCATGTAAAGAAGTCTAAAATCTTCTGGCCTGCTTTTTCACAGTACACTCTTGCAGGTCTATTCCAGTCTTGCCGTCTGCTCACAGAAAATTTGCTGTCCTCAAGGATGCACCCATTACATTGCCATCCAGCATTGCCCTCATCAAGAAGCTGTGATTATATGAAAGAAGTACCTCAGTTGTATTCAGTTATGTTTTCTTCAGTTTCAGTTTTTGTAATGCTGGCTTTCTTCTCCTGTTGTTATATTCTTCCTATCTATATGACCAGACTCTCATGATGAGTACTCACTGTCTATGTCAATAAGGCAGTGTCAGTTAACAATGGATAACTTTTTCTCTCTTTGTTATTATGAAGTCTTCCCGTCCTTTTTAGGATGAAATTTTTCGTTATTTGAAGCCCTACTCTTGCCAGGGGCTGCAATATAGCCTGGCCATAAATATGGCCTAAAGGCTGAACACTGTTTCTGGGATCTCTCCACGGTGATTCTCACCCACATGGTGGCACATTGTGTCATCGGGTGTTTATCACTTGTGTGATGTCCTGGTGGGGTAGAAAGTCAGTCAGTCAGTCAGTCTCTTTGTACCCACATACAGCTTATATGATGTCAGAAGCTGATTATTTTTGTAGAGAGTTATTTTGGCCATTCATATTATCCTTCTTATTTCTGTCTTGTACTTGCCATTTTTTGTTACAAGCTGTGGTAGGTAAAAGAAACTACTGACTGGTTCAAATCTCTTCAAACAAATTCACTGTTACTAATACTGGCTTGGCTAAATATTTTTTTTTTTTTTAAGATTTTATTTTCATACATTTATACCTAAGTCATTTCCATTGTTCAGCTCTTTGATTTAGTTTATTATTCATAAAGATCATTCAGGTGTATATCGCTGATTCTCTGCCTGAGACAAATGAGTGAGGGGAGCAATAAACAGACAGACTGGCTGCTTTAAGCAGACGCGCAGTCACTGGCCACAAATGTTAGCACTAGTTCACATGAAGTGTAAATGGTACTCACGTTAACGTTAAACACATCTGCATGGGGATTATCATGCCTCAAGCAATTGTTATACTGAAAGAAAACACAAATAATTTATTGATTAACATACATTTTATACAAAATCAACATAGATTAAACTTTTTACTTTGTTATATTTGTTGTTAGATTGATTGAATCTCAGCATTAATATTGGAATCAACATCTTCTTTGATGTCTTATAAAAAACTCAGACCTTGACTGTTCTCTAGCACTACACTTTACACAGAAAGCAACCCAAGGTTAATCAAACAAGACCTAAAGAGCCACATAGGGCAAATATCACAAGACTGCATAAGTATGTACACAGGTGGTTTCTTCTTACTATTAACATTCACCAGGTTTAAACCTCAACAGAAAGTTCTGATTGTTTGTCCACTTCTGGACTTTGGTCTTGATCCAGAACTTGAGTTCTACGTACACATCCATTTTACAGATTTGGCTTATTTATATGCAGACTGCTGGCTCCTTGCCTCGGAGGCACTCACATTTCAAAGGAAACAGCCCTAATTAGTCCCCTCCTACAAAATGCCTGTTGGGGGGGGGGGGGGGGGGGGGGGGGGGACATCGGGTCTGTTCTTTGTTCTCTAAAATGGAGCCCAGGGACCCACAACTGGAGAAAGATTCTAGGGAGGCAAAAAATAAAATAGGAATATAAATGTTACACTGAAAAGAAAGAACTACAGTAAAGCAAGCAACAATCTGTGTTTACTGAAAGCACTAAAAATTCAATGTGGTAAATCTCCAAATAAAGCTGCTAATTTTAACTGATTCATTGCCAAAAGTCTAGTACATCATGTACAGTTATCTTTTGGATTACTATACATCTGTTCTAAATGACCTGGGGTCAAGACCGGAAGTCATGTCTAGGATTGCCGGACAACATCAGTCCTTGCTAACCAGCAAACATTATGGAGATCCCAAAACATTTCATGCAAAACTAAGATTTGATTGCTCAGAGCACTAGCTACTAGTACTTTTACATATAGCTGTGAAACGTGAAACAGCTGAACTTGAAAGGAAGATGCAAGCATTAGAAATGCGATATTTCAGAAAATTCTTGGCATATCACACAGAGACCACATTACAAACGAAGAGGTTCGCTATATAAATATACAGCACATTGGCAACTATGAACCTCTTTTAACTACAGTGAAAAGGTGAAAAATGCAATGGCATGGATATGTAATAAGATACAACGGCCTCTCAAAAATAATAGTGCAGAGCTCAGTAGAGGCAAAGAGGAGAAGAGGCAGACCAAGAAAGACCTGGTTACAGAACCTGACTGACTGGGCAGGCCTCAGGCATGCGACCATGAAATCCAACTGATTGGGTGGAGAAAGCTGATCAGACAGACAACAGAAACTGGTGACCCAACGACACGCAGTGTTACGGAATGGTGATGATGACGATATATCTAAGAAGTCGAAACAATATTTTCAGTGGCTAGAGCACGGATACTGAGAGAAAAAAATGTGAGTTGGAGCAAATAAATGTTTGGACAACAATAATAAGACCCCCCCTCAGTAATAATAAGACCCCCCCAAAAAATGGTGCTATACTGGGCACATCCTGAGAAGCAGAACAGAGAATCACCAAACAGACAATGAAATGAGAAACAAATGGATTAAGGAAATGACGAATCCAAGAGGAACCTTAAGATGGACATTTTGATGAGACAGACTAAAGGTACTGGACTCAATTCGATGATATCGAAATGACTGCAAGGATAGAATAGACAGGAGGAAATGACCACGAGCCTTGTGTGACACACAACTGTACAAAAGGATGATGATGAACAAAGCAAGTCTCATCTGGTAGTTTGACCCACTTAAAACGCATTTACTGTATTATCTATATCTAATACAGAGTGTAAATGAAGTATATGCTGACTGAACCCCAGGTGAATAATCATTGATGTTGATAACAAGAATTTTAACATTGGTTCTTAAAAAACTTCATTATGGATATGCTCAACAATAGCATTAAAAAAAAAAAGAGGTTATCTTGCATGATATAATGCTAGTGCTACTTACTATTTCTGGAGCGGTTTTGTCGTAAAAACCCTCAGCAAATATAGAAACTACAAATACGTTGATCAGAAAAGATATAAATAAAGCAATGGCCGCTTCAACGAAGAAATATTTGTTGGCTTCTCGTACTTCCTTTCGATTTTCACGATTCACATCTCTTGACTGAAACAGACAACAAATAAGCATTGACTGTGCTGCACTTTGGGTAGAAATAAAATGATAATTACGTACATGGACACACACATGAAAAAGCATAAACTCCTTATGGATCACATTCAAGTGATCTCAGTTGACTGTTTGAAGACTGATATATGTTGTGTAACTCCATATGGATCACATTCAAGTGATCTCAGTTGACTGTCTAAAGACTGGTATATGTTGTGTAACTCCATATGGATCACATTCAAGTGATCTCAGTTGACTGTCTGAAGACTGGTATATGTTGTGTAACTCCATATGGATCACATTCAAGTGATCTCAGTTGACTGTCTGAAGACTGGTATATGTTGTGTAACTCCATATGGATCACATTCAAGTGATCTCAGTTGACTGTCTGAAGACTGGTATATGTTGTGTAACTCCATATGGATCACATTCAAGTGATCTCAGTTGACTGTCTGAAGACTGGTATATGTTGTGTAACTCCATATGGATCACATTCAAGTGATCTCAGTTGACTGTCTGAAGACTGGTATATGTTGTGTAACTCCATATGGATCACATTCAAGTGATCTCAGTTGACTGTTTGAAGACTGGTATATGTTGTGTAACTCCATATGGATCACATTCAAGTGATCTCAGTTGACTGTCTGAAGACTGGTATATGTTGTGTAACTTTATATGGATCACATTCAAGTGATCTCAGTTGACTGTCTGAAGACTGGTATATGTTGTGTAACTCCATATGGATCACATTCAAGTGATCTCAGTTGACTGTCTGAAGACTGGTATATGTTGTGTAACTTCATATGGATCACATTCAAGTGATCTCAGTTGACTGTCTGAAGACTGGTATATGTTGTGTAACTCCATATGGATCACATTCAAGTGATCTCAGTTGACTGTCTGAAGACTGGTATATGTTGTGTAACTCCATATGGATCACATTCAAGTGATCTCAGTTGACTGTCTGAAGACTGGTATATGTTGTGTAGACATGTCACACCAACATCAGTCTAGCACTGTATAAAGGTCTCAAGTCGAGAATAACGACTTTATTGTAAAGGGTTTTATTCAACATGGCTCTCTTCACTGAAGGACTAGCCACCCAGTAAGGGTATCACACAGAACATGAATGCTGAAGCTATAGCGATGATCTCAAGAATTGATCAGAATAAAACTGTACTCATGAAACAAACAGCACACTCCATGACTCAAATTATTGATCCACAGACAGCCCCCTATTATCTAGCTCTGTGACTGTCTACACATTGATAAAGTTAGGACATTAATGCTGTGGCTAACCTCAATTGTCTTCCCTGTCCACAAATGAAATATCCAGGTTATAAACATTCCATTGTGGGTAGCTTTCAGAACTGCTTACAGCTTGACGTGATAGCCATGAAGAATGTGTGTAATCCAACTCTGACAAGTGACAAGTGCGGGTACACATTTAAAATATGTGTGTAATCCAACTCTGACAAGTGCCAAGTGCGGGTACACATTTAAAATATGTGTGTAATCCAACTCTGACAAGTGCCAAGTGCGGGTACACATTTAAAATATGTGTGTAATCCAACTCTGACAAGTGCCAAGTGCGGGTACACATTTAAAATATGTGTAGTCTTACCTTAACAAGCACCAAGTGCAGGTAAAAACTCACAATATGTGTAGTCTTACCTTAACAAGCACCAAGTGCAGGTAAAAACTCAAAATATGTGTAGTCTTACCTTAACAAGCACCAAGTGCAGGTAAAAACTCAAAATATGTGTAGTCTTACCTTAACAAGCACCAAGTGCAGGTAAAAACTCAAAATATGTGTAGTCTTACTCTGACACAAACTACTGGATGTAAATTTGCCTAGAGAAACCACACAACAGCCAGGGACTGCTGGGGTTGGTTCTGCAACGTCCTGTAAAGGATACGCAACTATTCTTTTACTCTGACAAGTAGTAGTAGTTGTAGTAGTAGATTTTCACCCCACGATGACATCACACAAGCGATAAACACCTGATGACACAAAGTGCCACCACGTGGAAATAGATCACAGTGGAGAGGTCCCAGAAACCGCGTTCAGCCATTAGACCATATTTATGGTTGGGCTATATTGCGGCCCCTGGCAAAGAGCCGGAGTATGGCTTCAGATTACAAAAAAATTGCATCTCACAAAGAAATGATTATATAAATTGAGCAAGATTACTCTCTAACAAGTGCCAAGTGCAGGTACAAATTTAAAATATGTGCAATCCTACCCTGGCAGGTATCGAGTGCAAGTATAAATTTAAAATGTGTTGTCTTACTTTGACAACTACTTATGAATGTAGGTATAAATGAAGAATGTGGGGTCAGTCTTACTTTGACAAGTGCTGAGTGTAGGTATAAATGAAGAATGTGGGGTAAGTCTTACTTTGACAAGTGCTGAGTGTAGGTATAAATGAAGAATGTGGGGTAAGTCTTACTTTGACAAGTGCTGAGTGTAGGTAGATGTTGTGAGGCATTATGATAGCACCAATGACACCCACAGCCTGCAGCAGCTCTTTGGACCCACAGTTGTCACAATAGGGAAAGAATAAACCCTTTACAACTTCACCTTGATCAGGAGCTACTCGAATATACTGAAAGAAAAAACAAACAGAAAGCATAAAATCTTCTTATCTCTACATCTCTGTCAATAAAAATTAAGTTAACTGTTGATGCTAGTACTTGGTATACCCTGTGTTTCCAGTCCCTCAAGGTAACCATAGAGTAGTAAATTTGCACCCTACCAAGTATGCCCTAAGAGATGCCTATGGGTAAATGCGGGAGTGGGTACCTCATCCCATAAAACATAAATAAAAAAACCACCAAAAATGAAAATGTCTTAATTAAAGAGATTAACACATAATACTCAGCTAATCTAAACAGCATCTTCTCTCAGAAGCTGATATATTTTGACCTTATCAAGTGCCAAGAAGGACTGACAAAAAAATAATAGCAGAAGTCATGGTGACAGGGGAAGAGGGGGTGGGATGGAGGGGGGGAGGGGCAAGGGTCGATCAGCATGAAGATGGACACACAATAATATAAGCGACTCCTTAGGTATGCAAGTGCAGGAGGTGGTAGAGCTGGCGGTGCGGTTTCTTTCAGGCAGACCATGATGACAGTGACATTTTGCAAAGGACCAGCTTAATGATGACCCAGCTTATCAAGACTGGAGGTGGGTGGGGAGTCTTTCTCACAGAAGAATGATGAAACTGAAACTAGATAGTGAATTGAAAAAGATAGTGAGGTTATGTGGTGAGATTAGATTAGAAGATTGGGTCTGATGATGAAACTAGATAGTGAACTGAAAAAGATAGTGAGGTTATGTGGTGAGATTAGATTAGAAGATTGGGTCTGATGATGAAACTAGATAGTGAACTGAAAAAGATAGTGAGGTTATGTGGTGAGATTAGATTAGAAGATTGGGTCTGATGATGAAACTAGATAGTGAACTGAAAAAGATAGTGAGGATCTGTGGTGAGATTAGATTAGAAGATTGGGTCTGATGATGAAACTAGTGAACTAAAAAAAATAGAGAGGATATGTGGTGAGATTAGATTAGAAGATTGGGTCTGATGATGAAACTAGTGAACTAAAAAAGATAGAGAGGATATGTGGTGAGATTAGATTAGAAGATTGGGTCTGATGATGAAACTAGTGAACTAAAAAAGATAGAGAGGATATGTGGTGAGATTAGATTAGAAGATTGGGTCTGATGATGAAACTAGATAGTGAACTGAAAAAGATAGTGAGGTTATGTGGTGAGATTAGATTAGAAGATTGGGTCTGATGATGAAACTAGTGAACTAAAAAAGATAGTGAGGATCTGTGGTGAGATTAGATTGAAGATTGGGTCTGATGATGAAACTAGTGAACTAAAAAAGATAGAGAGGATATGTGGTGAGATTAGATTAGAAGATTGGGTCTGATGATGAAACTAGTGAACTAAAAAAGATAGAGAGGATATGTGGTGAGATTAGATTAGAAGATTGGGTCTGATGATGAAACTAGTGAACTAAAAAAGATAGAGAGGATATGTGGTGAGATTAGATTAGAAGATTGGGTCTGATGATGAAACTAGTGAACTAAAAAAGATAGAGAGGATATGTGGTGAGATTAGATTAGAAGATTGGGTCTGATGATGAAACTAGTGAACTAAAAAAGATAGTGAGGATATGTGGTGAGATTAGATTAGAAGATTGGGTCTGATGATGAAACTAGTGAACTGAAAAAGATAGTGAGGATCTGTGGTGAGATTAGATTAGAAGATTGGGTCTGATGATGAAACTAGTGAACTGAAAAAGATAGTAAGGATATGTGGTGAGATTAGATTAGAAGATTGGGTCTGATGATGAAACTAGTGAACTAAAAAAGATAGTAAGGATATGTGGTGAGATTAGATTAGAAGATTGGGTCTGATGATGAAACTAGTGAACTGAAAAAGATAGTGAGGATCTGTGGTGAGATTAGATTAGAAGATTGGGTCTGATGATGAAACTAGTGAACTGAAAAAGATATTGAGGATCTGTGGTGAGATTAGATTAGAAGATTGGGTCTGATGATGAAACTAGTGAACTAAAAAAGATAGAGAGGATATGTGGTGAGATTAGATTAGAAGATTGGGTCTGATGATGAAACTAGTGAACTAAAAAGATAGAGAGGATATGTGGTGAGATTAGATTAGAAGATTGGGTCTGATGATGAAACTAGTGAACTAAAAAAGATAGAGAGGATATGTGGTGAGATTAGATTAGAAGATTGGGTCTGATGATGAAACTAGTGAACTAAAAAAGATAGAGAGGATATGTGGTGAGATTAGATTAGAAGATTGGGTCTGATGATGAAACTAGTGAACTAAAAAAGATAGTGAGGATATGTGGTGAGATTAGATTAGAAGATTGGGTCTGATGATGAAACTAGTGAACTGAAAAAGATAGTGAGGATCTGTGGTGAGATTAGATTAGAAGATTGGGTCTGATGATGAAACTAGTGAACTGAAAAAGATAGTAAGGATATGTGGTGAGATTAGATTAGAAGATTGGGTCTGATGATGAAACTAGTGAACTAAAAAAGATAGTAAGGATATGTGGTGAGATTAGATTAGAAGATTGGGTCTGATGATGAAACTAGTGAACTGAAAAAGATAGTGAGGATATGTGGTGAGATTAGATTAGAAGATTGGGTCTGATGATGAAACTAGTGAACTGAAAAAGATAGTGAGGATCTGTGGTGAGATTAGATTAGAAGATTGGGTCTGAGTTGGCTGAAGGTCTATGTTCCAATGAGGAATAAAAGTCAGAAGAGATAACACTAGTTAGTTCAACATACTGAAGAATATGTAGCTTTTATCTTTCTATTTTTCTCCCAAATCTTCTTACTTATAATGTGATGCAGTCAAATATACATAAAGTAGACACAGACAAACAACAGTTTAACTTTGAAATAAAAATAATACTGTGCTTAAAGTTTCTCATCCATGGAGCACTTACACTGTTGGTATCTCACATCTGGTATGCACCTTAATTCATCTTTTCTGCTCCAGTCAACACACTATGAGTGAGTCAACACACTATGAGTGAGTCAACACGCTATGAGTGAGTCAACACACTATGAGTGAGTCAACACACTATGAGTGAGTCAACACACTATGAGTCAGTCAACACACTTTAAGTGAGTCAACACACTATGAGTGAGTCAACACACTATGAGTGAGTCAACACACTATGAGTGAGTCAACACACTATGAGTGAGTCAACACACTATGAGTGAGTCAACACACTAAGAGTGATCACATATTTTCTGTGTTCATGCTTTTTTATTTAATTTACATTCAGTCTCAGTTATAAACTAGACAGTAGGACATAGTAGTTGTTTTATTCTGTAGTTTCAAGAAATACAGTAAACTGTGGCATATAAGTCAAGTTTTCAAGCCTTAATTGTTCCAAAGCTAGGGCTCCACTTATATGGTTGGTATAACAAGTATTGGGTAGGTATAGGCCTAACTGAGAATTGTGAGCTAACAATCTTGCAGGCGACTTTTACACCACAATGTATGGACTCTATCATTGCTTCAATTCTTTGAAAATCTACCAAGATATAATTATAAAAGAAAAGAAGAATTACCTGGGTCATGTGGGTAGAGATTTGACATCACAACCTACAGGACGAGCTCATATTAGCTCCCAGTCTCCATCCTGATGGTGCCCATCATCATCATTTGGTCAATAACTTGTCTTGCCTCTTCTCCCCCTCTTCCCCTGAGTCTTGCATGGTGCCCAGAGCTCACAGACACTTCCTGCTTATCTTTCTCTCCAGGTATAGGTGTTCAATATCTTCCATTTTGCTTATTCTGTGATAGATCACCTCTGCATTGCACTGCTGCATTATACCCCCAATGGAGCCAGTCCAACCTCTATCTGCCTGCTCATTCCCAAATACACCTGTGCAAAAAAAACCATTTGACTCACCACTGCAAAATGCTTATTTGACTCCCCACTGCAACCTCTGGATTGATGCGACCATTCCATACGAATGAAACCTGATTCTCCTTTCCTGAGAAGATACTGCTGGATGCCAAACTTTCCTCAGTCATCTTTCTCCCCCATGACTTTAAGGAGAATTAACAAAACAGGCTGACAGCTTTCTAATTATAAACAATACAGGCAATCAGATAGTGTTAAAGCACTATTTCATACCAGGTACTCACCTCATATCCAAAAGAGACAGCCATAATTGTAATCAGCAATGCAAAGAATGCTTCCAATTTCCTCAGGCCATATCGATCCAGGAGAAGAAATGTGAATGTATCAGCAATGGTGATGATGACTCCTGCATACAAAGGGATCCTTCACAAAAGACATAAAATGCTTTTGAAAAAGAGATTTCATACAATATTGTAACTTTAAATAAACAAATGGCAGAATGGTAATCTCCTGCACTTATAACTGTAGTATACAGAAGTCTGAGTAGATCATTATGGTATGTGCAGTGCAGTGGCCAATGTCAAAGGAATCTGGCTGACACTCTACACTCAAAGCAAAGGTCAGATGGACACACAGTGAAACTGATACCATCAGAATTTGAACTCTGTGTTGGCTGCTGAAGACGAGGACACAGTATGTATGAGAATGTCCTGAGTGCTGTAATGTCAGTTTCTGACCCAACTCAACTCCAGTTTAGTACAGAAAAAACATAGCAAATTCTGCAGCACTGGTGGTGTGCATCTGATATGTTTTGTGGCTGGCATGCTTTACTGTGGTTAACAGCTAGGCTGTGATATCCGCACTTGGTCTATTGCAGCCAATCCCTAATTATTTACTTTTTACATGTTAATTAGGGGAGTAATCAGTCTATCCCTTCCTCTCAATATAGGCCCAGGAACCCATGCTAGGAGTTATTGTTATCATGGTTCTGCTCAGATGTCTGCCCTTGACAACCCAATATCATTCATAAAAACGTTCTAGTTTGCTGCAGCAGGACTCAGAAGTGAGCTGTCAGAGTGAGCTTGAAAATTACAGGAAGTGACTTAATCAATGTTTCCCTTCTTAACACATGTTCAGCTCTAACTAGGCCACCATCTGCTTTGTTAGTTTATATTAGTAAGACTAGTGTCTGCTCCAAGACCAGGTTCCACACTGCTAGGTGAAATATGCTTCTTTCCTTGGCAATTACTGGCTTTATGCTAGGATATTTCAACAGTCCCAAATAAAAGTCAGTAAATGAGACATTAGCAAACATACTCTAAAAAGGTATGAATTTTTTTTTTAAACCACATGATGGTTGCAAAAAATTTGTGACAGTTCAAAATGTGATGAAAAACTGGTGACATGAAACTGGCACTCTTCTTCTTCTTCTTCGATCCTTCTGTCAGAAAACATATCAGGAGGCCAGTAGCCTTTATGAAAATTATTGTGCAATCCATATGCTCTCGTGTACCATGCAGTTTTGTCTTCATTGTGGTTGGAGCAGGCCAGTTTGCGTCTCTGTTGTCAGCATACAGTTGACAGTGTTGGAGCACATTCTCAGCATTTTCGGGTGCCATGCTGCAGGGACACGTCTCCGTATTTCCTACACCGAAAAATTTGAACATATGTTGACGAAATCTGATTGTTCTACTTAGGAGCCTAAGTGAATCACTGGCACTCTAAGACCAGACTTTTGTCTGGTCCCCCCCCCCCCCCCCCTCCAAACCAGATGGCAACAGTGGCAGCCCATGACTGGCACCATATACCCATAATGTCTGAAGGCATAGAATAAATTATGTCCTTTGCCTGCCCATTAAAACTCTTTTAAAACTGAGTACTTATTACATTACAATAATTGACAGAAAGACAAGGCTTCACTTGACTGGTCCCACTCAAACAGCTCAGTTTGTCATAACGCTGAAGCTTCTTTACAATCATCATTATCATCATCGTCCTCCTGTGCCCTGCCACTGGCATAGGTGTTCATGCATCTCCACGGACACTGTGTCCCTTGTTCTCTGGATCAGTTTCACCATTTGCAATAAGCCGTCGTCTTGCAATATGTTGTGACACTCTCAACAATCGTGTTCTGACATCTCCCTAGTTGTCTAGGAGATGATGTGTCTACTGGATGATATTACTCACAATCTAAGATGACATAGCTGTTAGAAGTCGACACCGTCTCCAAGACAGAAAACTGTTTTTTGACATCTAAACACTTATATCAGTTGTCCCGTCCATGTCCTAATCAACAGCTTTCACGCAACACATTGTTCAGACGCCAACACGCTGACTTCTCACTCATTCACCAATTATAGTTCTGCGTCTTTAGTTCCACATCGCCGCATAGATGGATCTGGTCATTGCATCGAGTTTCACACAAATGCATTGGCTGGACTTTACTTCGATGGATGTTGTCGTCTGGTCTTCATCTCGCAGCAATCAGTTTCACGTTCGCATTCACACTCGATCACTCTCACGTCCTCTCGTTCTGACGGTCAACACATACTGTCTGATCAAACTGGCCTCTGAACTTATACGCACTGTTCGTTCCACGTGGCAACACGTGGTTGTTCTTGGGTTCCATGTGGTGATCTATGGTCGTTCTCCTTGGGTTCCACATGATAACATGTGGTCATTCTTCTACCTTGAAAACCTTGATTAATCCGAGTATCTGGCTTCTCTCTGTGTTTTAGTTATCCTAGGGGTTCTCCCCCCCCCCCCCCCCCCCCCACCCCCCCCCCCCCCCCCCCCCCCCCCCCCCCCAACCTTCCCAATCAGGGTGAAAATATCCCCCATTACACCAATGATATCCCTCCATGTCACCGTCGCAGTCAATCCGTCATCATCTCTCTTGGTCTGCCTCTCCCTCTTCTACCGTTGATCTTCCCAGTTGTTACAACATACTCCATAGCCTCCCCCTCATCATATGACCAAAGATCAGTGCTTGTCTTTTCCTCAAAGCTGTATATATTGATCTGCTTTCATTAACTTCCTTCAAGCAATCCTCATTAGTTACTCTGGCAGTCAAAGGGATTCTTAACATTTATCTGAGAAACTACATCTCTGTTGCCTCCAAGTTCTAATTTGTGCATTCACATTCCATGATTCACTACCATACAGCAATATAGGTTCTACATAACATTTTAGTACTCTCTTTCGGACATCCAAAGAGAGGGACCTGTTGCACGAGATGTTCTTCATTCTGTGAAATGCAGCCTTAGCCTGGCCTATTCTGCTCTTAATTTCTGACACACATCTTCCGTCTGATGTTATGATTCTAAACAGACTTTTGAATTTATGGACTTGGATTAACTTGTTACCTTCTGTTCTAATATCACGCTGTGGTAGTATTCTTTTCTTTGATATAACCATTACTTCCGTTTTCTTTATTTGCACTCTCCCCCACTACTATTCCAATAACTGTTGTAGATCATTTGCATTTCAGCTTTCAGTACTGTGCCATCTGCATAACGTATGTTGTTTATAACCTCCCAATGTAATTCCTCGTACACCTTTGATCTCTTTTAATATCATCTCGCTATAGTGAGAGAAGAGGTCAGGTGACAAAACTCATCCCTGTCCTATTTCTTGTCTGATCTGTTCACACGCACCCATTCTATTTCCAATTTTAATAGCTGCCATTTGCTTCCAATAAATATTCTTAATTATTCTGAGATCTTTTCAGTCGGTGTTAATATCTGTCAACATTTTGACAAGTTTTTCATGTTTCACCTTGTCAAATGCTTTTGTGTAATCTATAAAGCATAAATGCAAGTTCTTCTGTGTTTCAATTGATCTCTCTATCAGTGTTCTTAGAATATATATTGCATTATTTGTTCCTTTTCTTTCCACAAAACCACATTGTTCTTGACTCATTTCTCATTATAATTAGCAGAAGTTTTGTTATGTGATTTATAAGGTTGATTGCTTGAAAATCTTAACAATCCAGCTGCCGGCTTCTTGAGTACAGCTATAAATACACTTTCGCATAAATATCATTCAACATTTTAGTCAGCACCTCTACTCCCAATTCACCCAGGATTTCTAATTCTTCTACTGTTATTTCATCTGGTCCTGTGGATTTGCCTTTCTTCATATGTTTGATGACATCACTGACTTCCTCATGCAGTACAGATGGTTCCTCTAGATTTATGCTACTCTCCATAATTAATTAATTCTTTTTTATTGGTACTATAATATGAATAACAATATTATCTTCCTGCCCTGACATTGCAAGGCATTCAATGAGTAGAAAAAAAGAAGAATAAGAAAGAAGAACAACAACAATATAATGTGAATAAAACATCAAAGCATACATGTGTGTGCGTGTTTCTGTGTGTCTCTCTCACACACACATTATGTGTGTAGCTCAACAGTCGTGTTTCACTCTGTGCACACGATGGAAGACTAGTGACATACAACTATGCTCCACAATCTAAGTTTCACTGAGAGTATATATTCTGTCACACATACATTTCATTTTTCAGTCTTCCATAATTACAGCACATCAGCATCTGCAACTTAGGCGTTGCAAACATGCTTCATAGTTAGAAGGTGCACGGTTTGATCCTAGCTGCAGGAAATATGGCAGCAGACTGCCTTGTGTTGGTTTCGACAATGACATTAAGAGCCCACTGTTCTGAAACTATTGAATATAAAATTGCCTTGGGGAAAAAAAAATGCTGAAGTTGGTTCTGCAATGTCCTGTAAAGGATACACAGACAACTAACTTGTTAAACATTTTAGCATGAGATTTCAGGACCGTTTTGCAGCTTGCCACGGGGTGCCTGTAATATGCTTATTCTCAGATCTTAATCTGTTTTCAATCTTCCTCTTTTTAAAAATTCCTATTCTCCTTCTGATCATTCCCTTCCCCCCTCCCCCTTTTCCTCCCCCATACAGCTCAGTCCATGATATTCTGTAACAACCCATTATAACATACACATGAATAATTAAACAAACAACAAACAGAACTGACAGGGTGGATAAATAAGCATCTCTCACTTTCCATCAGACAACAGGTAGAAAGCCACGGCTGTGCCTATGACCTCTTGCATGTCTGAGCCAATGATAGCGATCTCCACCATGACCCACAAGATGAGACGAGGTACTTTCTTGTAGTTCTGGTAGCACACTTCTGCCAGGTGATTCCCAGTGACAACTCCCAGCCGAGCAGACAAACGTTGCATCAGGAGACCCAGGATGGTTGCGGACATCAAAACCCATAGCAACTGTCACAGGAGGAACATGCTGTTATTGTCTCTATTTCTTTATATGTCTTTCATTTATATTTTTTAAAAGTCAAAAATGCAAACATAAACAGATTTTTATTTTTATTTTCTCCTTCTGCATTAATCCTCAAAAGAATGGTTTGCATATGTTGTTGTGGTCTACAGCTAGGCTGTGATGTCTGTACCTTTCAGCCCAACACATCAAATTTCAACAAGTCTTCAAGCTTTTATGACATTTTTGTTACAAGCCTACTCAAAACTGTGGCCCCAAAACCCACTCAAGAGAAAAAACGGAATGATTTCATTATTTCAGGAAGAAAATCCCATGAAAGAAATTTTCAAGAATCAGACTTCAGTATTTCAGGAAGAAAGTCCTATAAAGGAAATTTCAAACAGTCATTCTCAAAATTAGTCATGTATCTGAATTATATTTATGCCAGCTAAAGAAACAGAATGTCACATTTATCATGACTTGATATGCAGACTGTCACAGCAACAGTAAAGGTACCTTTTTCTACTAGTGGCCCATCAAGGATATGATTCGACTCAAATCTGTATTGACCATTAGCCTTGGTGGGTGATGTGGCCAATGGCCTTGGTGGGTGATGTGGCCAATGGCCTTGGTGGGTGATGTGGCTAATAGCCTTGGTGGGTGATGTGACCAATGGCCTTGGTGGGTGATGTGACCAATGGCCTTGGTGGGTGATGTGGCCAATGGCCTTGGTGGGTGATGTGGCCAATAGCCTTGGTGGGTGATGTAACCAATGGCCTAGGTGGGTGATGTGGCCAATAGCCTTGGTGGGTGATGTGGCCAATGGCCTTGGTGGGTGATGTGACCATTAGCCTTGGTGGGTGATGTGACCATTAGCCTTGGTGGGTGATGTGACCATTAGCTTTGGTGGGTGATGTGACCAATAGCTTTGGTGGGTGATGTGACCAATGGCCTTGGTGGGTGATGTGGCCAATGGCCTTGGTGGGTGATGTGGCCAATAGCCTTGGTGGGTGATGTGACCAATGGCCTTGGTGGGTGATGTGGCCAATAGCCTTGGTGGGTGATGTGGCCAATGGCCTTAGTGGGTGATGTGACCAATAGCCTTGATGGGTGATGTGACCATTAGCCTTGGTGGGTGATGTGACCATTAGCTTTGGTGGGTGATGTGACCAATAGCTTTGGTGGGTGCTGTGACCAATAGCTTTGGTGGGTGATGTGGCCAATAGCCTTGGTGGGTGATGTGACCAATAGCCTTGGTGGGTGATGTGACCAATAGCCTTGGTGGGTGATGTGGCCAATGGCCTTGGTGGGTGATGTGGCCATTGGCCTTGGTGGGTGATGTGACCAATGGCCTTGGTGGGTGATGTGGCCAATAGCCTTGGTGGGTGATGTGACCAATGGCCTTGGTGGGTGATGTGGCCATTAGCCTTGGTGGGTGATGTGACCATTAGCCTTGGTGGGTGATGTGGCCAATAGCTTTGGTGGGTGATGTGGCCATTAGCCTTGGTGGGTGATGTGACCAATAGCCTT
Organism: Candidula unifasciata; assembly: GCA_905116865.2. Classification (NCBI taxonomy): domain Eukaryota; kingdom Metazoa; phylum Mollusca; class Gastropoda; order Stylommatophora; family Geomitridae; genus Candidula; species Candidula unifasciata. Next base: position 649,894 of record CAJHNH020004445.1, read on the forward strand.
GGTGGGTGATGTGACCATTAGCTTTGGTGGGTGATGTGACCAATAGCCTTGGTGGGTGATGTGGCCATTAGCCTTGGTGGGTGATGTGACCATTAGCCTTGGTGGGTGATGTGACCAATAGCCTTGGTGGGTGATGTGGCCATTAGCCTTGGTGGGTGATGTGACCATTAGCCTTGGTGGGTGATGTGACCATTAGCCTTGGTGGGTGATGTGACCATTAGCCTTGGTGGGTGATGTGACCATTAGCCTTGGTGGGTGATGTGGCCATTAGCCTTGGTGGGTGATGTGACCAATAGCCTTGGTGGGTGATGTGGCCATTAGCCTTGGTGGGTGATGTGACCATTAGCTTTGGTGGGTGATGTGGCCAATAGCCTTGGTGGGTGATGTGACCAATGGCCTTGGTGGGTGATGTGGCCAATAGCCTTGGTGGGTGATGTGACCAATGGCCTTGGTGGGTGATGTGACCATTAGCCTTGGTGGGTGATGTGACCAATAGCTTTGGTGGGTGATGTGACCATTAGCTTTGGTGGGTGATGTGGCCAATAGCCTTGGTGGGTGATGTGACCAATAGCCTTGGTGGGTGATGTGGCCGGCATCCTGCCAACTACCTTTACTTCCCAAGACATTTTCTGGTACCAGTTTTTAGGCTGGGTTGACCTGGGACCCAAGGTCTCAGTTTGAACGAAAATATAATTCTCAATGCAGATTTGATCACAAGACCTTTGGACCGGCAGGCGAGAATCTGGCCTCTATGCTAATGTGGCTGATGTAAACTATCATGTTGACTACTTATGCATGATCTTATCCACCGTTGTGAGGTCTTCTTGTCACATACGCTGATATATCTTGCTACAAGGCAGCTGATGCAAGGAAGCTAATTAACATGGTCTAAAGATACACAATGTCAGGTTACAATGGCAACTGTCAATTTCTTTTAACAATAGTCAATAGAGAGAAAATAAAAGGAAATTTAATAAACACAAAATTATCTGGGCAGTTAACCTCATCAATAAATGCTCGAAGAAGTCAGATGTATCGGCTGAAAGATGCAAATACCGTAGCTCCTAACATGTGCTGCTTTTGTTCCTCGAATCTCATGTCGGGTCCTCTGCTGGTCTGAACTGCTGACTGTTGCTGGTTGTGGTTTTAGTGACACTACTGACGGGATATCTGGACCTTTTTGGGTTTTGAACTTCACACTGGTTGCTAGTTCCATGCTAGCTAGTCTCACACTGACAACCAGCATGCAAAGGTTAGCCTCAACTAAACGTGCCCCTGAGGTTGTCAAACAGCTAGTCTCACACTGACAACCAGCATGCAAAGGTTAGCCTCAACTAAACGTGCCCCTGAGGTTGTCAAACAGCTAGTCTCACACTGACAACCAGCATGCAAAGGTTAGCCTCAACTAAACATGCCCCTGAGGTTGTCAAACAGCTAGTCTCACACTGACAACCAGCATGCAAAGGTTAGCCTCAACTAAACGTGCCCCTGAGGTTGTCAAACAGCTATAATAGACACAGTGGGCCCAGTTCTATATTAGGCTGTTCATGTTGTCTGGTACAGAATAAAAATAGTGTTCATGTGTGTGTCGCTTTACTAATTGGCGACTTCAGGCAGCATCTTGAAGGTAGCAAAACTTCACTGGTTTTCAGTTGTAGAGTGCTCCAAATTACGTTCTAATCATAAAACCTCTTAACTGACTCAATATTAAAGGTCACTGTATTGTCTAGAATTATAAGTACAACATCAGTTAGTTTAAATGTAGTGTTAAAGGATTCAAATCCAACTGTCAGGGGTCAAGAGGCGCGTGGCAAGATCAGAGCACGTGTGATACAAGGTTATTCAACTTGTGCTGATAGATGTGCTTAATTGTACATCTCATATTCGACTCTGACTCTTTGAGCTTGACAATGGTGACAAACTCAAAGCACATTAACACTGCAATCACAGTCAGATGACAACAAAAACAGACTTTATGAGAATGTTATCACAATTCACATGAGGAAGTCTGATGCACATATGACACGTTCAGCTCTGTTTTACTATTAATTTTATTCTTCTATCTTTACTACAACATTCTAAATAACTCAACTTATTAGCTAGCTATATCTAACACAATAACTAAACCCACTATTTATGTGGCATGGCCACAATGCAGTTTACCAGACCATCCGATGGAATGTCTGGTCGACGATAGTCCTTAGTCGATTCACAACCTGAGCTCACTTCCCTGACTTCGGGTAGTTCATGTGGCTTCTGTGGCTTGTGTGCACACCATGACAATCACAATTAGTGCTTAGCTGGCAGTCCCACATTCACCCAATCTCCACCCCTATCAGGATCATGACACCGAGAAAGATCTGGATAGAGAACCTGATTGACTGGACAGGCCTCAATCATACAAATATGAATTTCATACACTGCATCTGATTGACAGGTGTGGAGGGAACTGATCTGGCAGTGAACAGCTAGCTATTGGTGACCTAAAGACACATGATGTTATGCGACCATGCATGATGATGAAAGTGCAGAAAGGTGAAAGATCAAGACAGGGCTTGACAGCTAGATGGAGGGACAAGAACATTACAAAAGAGTGGAGCTAATTCAAAATTCAAACACAACATGTGGTGCCAAAATAGAAATCAAAGTAGTCAATGCAGCTTTAAGAAGACTTCAAGAGACTCCGCTCAGTAAAGCAATCAGCAAGATGACTTTCATTCCAGATTCCAAAAAGTTTGAATCTGGATATTTCAAGCATGAATGGCTGACACAGAGTTCCCTACTAGAGCTGAAATTGTTGTACAGTCCAGGTTATGCCCGACACAGAGTGCTGACTGGTTGATCACCAGCAGCAGATACATACCTATATGCAGTAAAATATGCCCATATACTACAATCCCGTGTATTAACAACACTCTAAATGTGAATAAATTGCCTAATTTTGAAACTTTGCTTGGGTAGTAACGTATTTAGCTTGCTCTTTTCAACTATCAACGGTCTTGGGCAGTATCACATGAACAACATGCACACTGTTCCGACTCCATATCTACTGTTACCCAGGAACAAGCCAAGGAAAAGTAATGACGGAAGAAGCCACATCTGTGTCCACATGCGTGTCCACATCCATGTCCACATCCGTGTCAACATCTGTGTCCACATCCGTGTCCACACCCATGTCCACATCCGTGTCCACATCTGTGTTCACATCCGTGTCCACATCCGTGTCCACATCCGTGTCCACATCTGTGTCCACATCCGTGTCCACATCTGTGTCAACATCCGTGTCAACATCCGTGTCCACATCTGTGTCCACATCCGTGTCCACATCCGTGTTCCATGACCTGATTCTTTAGTAGTAGTAATGTCGTACCCCACCAGGACATCACACAAGCGATAAACACCAGGTCACACAGCTGTCAGGCTATATTTAGGACTCCTGGCAAAAGCCAGGGTGCAGCTTCAAAATAACAAAAAAAATTGCATCTCACAAGGGGAGGATGTTGCTTAATGCTAGGTACTTCCATACCTGGTTCTTTAGATGCTAGTACTAGTATTTATTTATCAACAGTTACCTTGAACTTAGCAACTGCTCCAGACTGAAGATCTGACTCGATATTTCCAGGGTCAAGGTAGGCAATACTCATGAGAAAACCTGGACCAGTGAATGCCCAGAGTTTGCGGAAACTGAAACATTCTTCCTGAGAGTGACAGAAACAAAGTGAGGGAGAAAAAAGAATTATAAATACACAGTAATGCATAACAAATGAACAAACCAATGACCCAAGTGGTTAATGACCCTTTTCCAAGCCTTTAGAAGTATTAGACATATGGTGCTGGCTACAGATTTGTATAGACCAATTGGATTTCACAAGATAATATAGTCAATATCATGATGGATAGCTTTACTTCCCAGAAAATTGTCATATACCCATTCTAATGTGAGTTGATCTGGAAGCTGAAATCAATTTTTTTTAATATCCAGAAACAATGACCATTGGCTTGGTACTATGGATATCGCACCCCTTCGGTCTTGATTCCATGGTAGAAATGTGGCTTTTCTGCCTACCCCCAGTTGTGAACCCGAACCACAAGGTGTTCGTCACCTGGTCGCTGTGCATTTAGGTTTAGCCGACTGAGCTAGCGAGCCGAGTTTTTTCTTTTCTTTTTTGAACTGACCCTGTGTCGAGGGTTTTTAAAATCATGACTAATCAACAAAATTCCGGATGAGGATGGTCAGCATCTGTGTTGGATTATCACGTACCATTTCTAGCACTTTTACCGAAGTCAGCATCTGAGTTGGATTATCAAGTACCATTTCTAGCAATTTTACCGCAGTCAGTATCTGGGCTGAATTATCATGTACTTTTTCAAGCACTTTTACAGCAGTTTGAATCTGGGTTCCATTATCATGTACTATTTCTAGCACTTTCACAGCACTCAGCATTAAGAGGAGTAAAAAGCAATGTGTAGTAATTTGACTGTACTGTTTTATTTCTCTTGCATTTTTACTGTTTCTAACTCATGCTCTTCTCCTTTGGAACCATTTCTGTATATGGTAACATTGCTTTTTGTTTGTTACACATGACTATTTGCATCATATTTTATTATTTGAGTTGAAGAGATTTAGGCCACGAGGCAGATAAATAGAAGACAGTGTAGAGATAATATTCAAGCAGACCTACAAGCACTTGCAGTCACCAATTGGAAAGAGAAGGCCAGTTAAAGACATGAATGGAGACAGGTGATATCTGCAGCAATTACCCTTAAGGGCTTTGAGCGATGAACAAGGAAAAAAAAAAGAAAGTAAAGTTTAAATTATGACTGCTTTAAAAAACAATGTGGTGGTTTCCCCTTATCTTCCACATCCACATAAGTAGAAAAAAAAAAGTAAGTAAAGGACCCTTTTCCACGCATAGAGGGCTAGACCTACATTTTACAGACCAATCGGCACAAGATGGGTGATGTGGTCAGCATCACGTCGGCCACCTTTACTTCCCGGGACTGCACCCGGTACCCATTCAAGGCTGGGTCGACCTAGGAGCCAAAGTCATTTTTGATAAAAATCCGGCTCTGCCAGGGAGCAAACCCACGACCCACATGGAAGTATGTTACCTCTGCCTTTGACAGGCTTATTTTGACCGTGAGGACAAGGGAGTGCCTCGCTCTGGTCAACTGCAGAGCTGTCTACTCATACCTGTGGCTACTAGGTTCCCATAGCTGCAGTTATATGTCATCGCACAACCACCGTATGTTGCCCATCCTCACCACCTGGAAGTGTATTTGGGAGTTTCCTTTTGTTAGTGTGTGAGATCACAACAGCGTTTATCTTACCATCAAGTACTTTTTTTTATAGGAAAGTATTAAAGAACTTGCAGCCGTGGAGATGCCGTTTCTGAGATGAGCTGAGGACATCACGGATAGCCAGTGACTAAGAGAATGGCTACTTAAATTAGAATACTATATACAACTTCAAGAAAGAGGCAGTCAGTGCTCTTTGGTCATGTGATAAAAACAGAGGTACTAAAGTCCATCACGATGACTGGAAAGATTGAAGAAGAGGGAGAGGCTGGCCAAGAGAGACGATGCTTGACAGTCTGATCAGGATATGTGGAGACATGAGCGTCAACACCGCCTGGCAGGACATATCATGATGAAGATAAAAGTATCTGCTGGTGGAGTCAATCTCTTGTTTATGTGTAACATGCATGGCATGGTAGTAGGTGTGTGATTCAATCCATTTATTTGTTTCCCAGCTCTTCAGTTCTAATAAGTTACTGCACGTTGTCATGAGCATATTAGTTCTCTGTAGAAAATTAAAATTTGCAGTTGTTTTAAATATTTGAAGTGGAAATGTCTGAGCAATTGATAACGCAGTGGCAATGTTATACTTGGGTTCCTTTCGGTAACATTGAGAAGCTTAAAAAATGTCAACAATGTGAAAATCTAAATGATTCTAAAACGTGAACTATCTAAGGTCCCTTACCTTGTCCAAGTCAGGTATGGGGATTTTCTCGTTGAAGTACGTGGATGCCACTGTTGTTAGTTTCTCTTTCTCCTCCTTCTGCCCGCCATCTGGCTGTGGACTAGTGTAGTTTTTAATTTCATTTTTGTTGCCATTCTGTGACATCTCCAAAACCGCGGCAGAAGAATTGGGCGCTGGAGCTGTGGATCATAATTTAATTAATATTTTACATCACCGGTGAAAGATGGAGCGATAAAAAAAATAAGACTTGTTGCAGCAGACGATACACAGACGTTGTGTTGCCAGGTTGTTGGCACATGTGCGGCCAGGGAGAGCGGGAAGAATAGAGTCAAATCAAATTAATAAAGAAAATATGACATCATTATCATCAATATCATCATAGTCTTGATGATTGAATGCCCCCCCCCCCCCCTTATTATGGTCACTGTCTATTCATAACATTCATTTGCTGGTGTCTCTACTTTGGGTGGTGGCGGTGATCACCCCTTCCCCAAGGATTGCTGTCAGTAGGATTAACACCCCAAGAATGAGAATCAAACAGTACCGAATCTCATAAACTGACCCAACTGTGTAACATTATATTGCAGCACCCCCCCCACCCCCCCCCCCCCCCACCCGTCGGCGTCTGTGGCTTGGGCGTTGCGAAAGCTCTACGTACTGCCAGAGTGCCGGATTTGTTCCCAGTCATGGACGATTTGATAGCAGAACGTCTTGCGTTGGTTTTGACTGTGGTACCGAGAGCTGTCCATTCAGAGAGCTATGACAAATTATTGAACGTAAAATTTTCCCAAGAAACCACAACAGCCAAAAAACAAAACAAACAAAACATTATGGGGTTGGTTCTGCAACGTCCTCTAAAAGACAAGCCACTAAATTTAGAGCACCATTATTATATTAGGGTTACAAATTAGCATGCAGTCCAAGGTGGGGATGTCGCATGATATGATCTGTCAGGACCTCTTAACAGCATTATAGACCGCTGACAAAATCTGTTTATCGGGCCTTGGCCGCATGCGTTTAAATTATTGATGAAATCTCTGTTCATTATCCTCACTCGATAACAATCTTACCCGAGCAGAACAGCAAGTTACATCAGACTGGCGTGGCCGTTGCAAGTGTCATAATTATAACTTCCCTGGAAGCTGAACGGGGTATCTGGGCTTGCCTGTTGGTCTGACATCGAACCCGAATCTCCCGCATGATAGCCCGACGTTGTAACCACCCGGCCAACCACAGCAACAACCACTACTATTTTTTTTACTACAACCACTGCTGCTACTATGAGGAGATTAAACTTGTAGGCAAAGCGATTGCTGTGACTTCCACGACATGGTCATCAGTGATGTCAGTGATGTCTAGTGACATGCATTTCAGAGGAAGATCCTGTCGAGGGTGGTGGATATGGGAGTGCAGCCTGGAGCACCAAGGGAATGAGTCGTCTGATTAATCACCACATAAAGGGAGGCAATAGTGGTTTTTGCGGTTGTGGTGCTATCGCGAAAAAAATTGAGAACTTAAGGATGTGTACTGAATGTTGTGATGATAGTCCTAGCTAATCAGTAATCTTTCATTCCCATATCTTTTCATTCCCATACAGTCTTTCAACCGCTCTCTTTTTATTCCTACAACTATTAATTCCAACTTGTTTCCTCCCCCCCCCCCCCAACCCCAACATCCTTACTTTGAAAACAGTCTTTTAACAACTCCTTGTCCCCAAAACGAAATATTTTATCCCATACAGCATTATGCAGATTTCTGAGGAGATTTTTGAGGTCAACAGTCAAAGTTCGGAAACGCGGCATCTAAAAAGGAAATCGGGTCGTTAGAAAACGAAACCAAGACGCTGATGTGATCGTCACTGCAACTATGTAGTTCATGCACTCGCGTATTCGAATCCAACGTTGTGTCAAAATATGTAAGCAATCGGTGAAGAACTTTCGGCATTCAGCATTATGCAGATTTCTGAGTTGGCCTACCTATAAAAACCGACTCCGGGAATGCGACAACGAAAAAACAAATCGGATCGTCGGAAAAAAAAACTAAGATGCCAATGTGATCATCGCTGGTGCTATGCAGTTCATGCTTTGTGTGACACTCTTCTTTAAAAAATGCGCGTGTTCGAATGCAACATTGTATCCAAATTTGAAAGCAATCGTTTAAGAATTTTCGGAGATTAGCTATTACTAACAAACGAACGTTTACATTTGTATTTATATAGATTAAAACGAGGGGGGGGGGGGGGTGTTAGTATATAAACATTTCAGTAGCTTCACGCGAAATGGTTCAGAGTCAAATTGTGTAAGTTAACCCATTTTTTTCATTCTCTAAGTTGAACTGTCATGACCATATTTTCTCTTGTTGCGTATTTCTGGATCCTTGATGGCTTTGGCTGTTTAAAGGCTCTATTATCTTGTCTGCTGAGTTTTCTAGTAGCAATTTTTGCTGCATTTAGTAGTCATCTGATAACGATTGTTGTCGAACAGTTCGACTACACTTATTCGAGTATTTTCCATGTCTCTTGTTAAGCCCTCTAGTTACAATTTGTGCTGCATTTAATATGTCAGATTTTCTGAGGTGTAGCACGTCTGCGGCTAACTGATGATGATGAATTCTAACAAGATTATTAATCCAGTATTTTTGTAATTTTCTTAAAATTGCTTTGTCTATACTGCCATCATCCATCATCGTACTTCCTAGATATTCAATTTTCTTGAATCCAGGTGTAATGGACCAAGCATGACTTCTACTAAATATGCTGTTTCAAGACACACTTATCACGAAACCAATCAAATGCTAGGAATAAAGCCAGTCTTACATGTCATCAAAGAACAACAAATGAAGTTGTTTGGACACCTAACAAGAATGCCCTGGTACTATCTGCCACAACGAGCCACACTAAAACGTTACAACGGGTATAGAGCGAATGGAAGACCTCGGAAAAGATGGAGTGATGTCATTAAGAACAGCCTTACAGTAATGAACATCGGTCTTATTAGTGCTCTTGACAGAGCTCATAAACGAATGTTACATCTCCCCCTCCCCCCGACACTTCGATGAGGTACAAGGTGGAAGAGAAGAAGAAGAAGAAGAAGGATAAGAAGAAGAAGAAAAAGAAGACGAAGAAGAAGAAGAAGAAGAAGAAGAAGAAGAAGAAGAAGAAGAAGAAGAAGAAGAAGAAGAAGAAGAAGAAGAAGAAGAAGAAGAAGAAGAAGAAGAAGAAGAAGAAGAAGGAAGAAGAAGAAGAAGAAGAAGAAGAAGAAGAAGAGAACACAACGGACACAATTATCCATGCCACATCTGCCTAGCCAGTTGACAGTCAACGAGTCACGTTACGGCAGATGCGCCACTCAGCCCGCACACTTACTGAGCTGTGGAGTTTTAAATCATTTTATGATGTGTATGATCTGGAAATAGCCAAACAGCGTGGCTGATGTAGCAACAGCAGACGGTTAGATTACATGTTAGTGTCACATACAAAGTATAGTCAACACCTCTACTCAGCTTTCGCTCATCATACAGAAACCCATATGTATGTAACAGGTTTGGTATCAAAGGTCAATAGATGCCAAAAGTTGGACATACCCGGACACATCAAGCTGGCTTGTAGAGGGAGGGACAACAAGAACAGACTCACTGCCCCCTTAAAGCATGTCGTGGTGTTGTGAATTGTAGATTCAGAAAATGGCGCGATGGCTGTCGTCACAATATTGGTGGTGCCCTTATGTGATTAAAATTGATCGCGTGTGCAACTGCGGATTTGTTGGTTACCTCTCTACCGTCGATGATGAACTGTATTTCTAATGTCGGACTGTTTGTGTTAGCACTTTTGATAGCTACCGTATGCTTTTATTGTGTGTGTATGCTAGTGCATATTCTGAGACAGTGGTCTGTCAATCTTTTCCCAAAGACATATATTACACCGAACAAAAAGAATATGATCAAGATATGAACATTCTGTGTGTTTTTCGTTGGCACAGGAGCGGAGCAACAATGGGGTCACCTGTTTGCTATAAAGGTGAAACTAACATCACCATTATCATGTTGTGTAGGGCAACCTTTTAAAAAATATGATGTTTTAAGTCGAAACGAGCAGACACCGGCACAAATCTGTATACTGCTTCATCAAGTATCAGTCTTCAGCTGCAAGATTGAATTCACTATACGTCAACAAACAGCTAGGTGGGGGCAGTCAAAAACCGATCCTCTGTTGGGAGATTAAAAGAATAGGAAAAATGAGGAGGAGATGCAGAAGAAAGAAAAAAAAAAGAAAAAGTTGAGGACGATAATGATGCTGATGACGACGATTATGTATTCACACGCCGTGTGACATCGATTTATTCATGCTTGCATAAACTAATGAAATCAATACCGGTAGAAAAGTCACTACCTCGGTAGACAAGAAAAACCCTTGTCTGAATTACACGAGCTCTTCGCGGGAGTTGTGCAAAACGTGGGTTTTGATCAACGGTAAAAAAATAATAGTAATGTGCAGTTACTTACTTACTTACTGTGTAAGATTTACGGCTTAGCGCAGGCTTTCTATCGCAATGTTTACAAGACACCTGCTGTCAAATGTTACGGCTGATCTGTTGAAGAACTGTCTCACTTACCTGGATGTTAAATAGTCTCTTGTTGTCTCCTTTTTCTTAGAGATGGGAGTCACCGTGGCGGAGCGGCTAGACTCTCGCCTGCGGATCGGAAGGTCGTGGGTTCGCTCCCTGGTGGAGCCAGCCTGTTAAAAAAAATAACCTTGGCTCCCAGGTCGACCCAGCTTGAGTGGTGCAGTCCTGGGAAGTAAAGGCGGTCGGCGTGATGCTGACCACATCACCCATCGTGTGTCGTTGGTCTATAAAATAAAGGTCTAGCCCTATATACCCGATACGCCTGAAAGACGTGGAAAAAGGTTCTTTACTTGTCCTAGAGAAACAATCATATCTGATTTCTCACAATTTACTCCCTGGGAGTGTTCAACGAAAACAATAAAATCCAGTCAAGCCGAAGATACTGTTCTGTGTCTGCAGTACTTACTGTAACATCTACTGTATGCACTTGCCTTGAGAAAACTAGCAAATCATTAACTTACAAAATGCACTTTGTCTTGATCCCAACAGATAACACAGGTGGGTGTTTCCATTTATCTATGTTATTACGTCAATGCATTTGATTTGTAAAGCTATGACCAGGGCAGACATCCTAAAGGTATTAAAATGCGCAAATAAACAGGCATTCTAGTCACATAAGTCAAACAAGTAAAGGATTTAAAATATCAAAACATCACCTTACAATTGGAAAATGACTTTAAAATCTTCAATCAAAAAACGAACACAAAAACTACACACAACAATGCACTTTATGTACTTAAACGTCAGACTGCTTAATTCACATATATCAAGTTAAAATCTGAACATCAAATTTTCTGAGCATTTAAAGCGATGCTGTTCATATCGGTTCATTAAAACACTGAATTGTATAGAAAGGTAGCTCCAATAAAAATACTGTTAACATATGTGTGAGCACAGAGGGACATCATGTCACTGATTAAAAAAATGAATGTAAGAGAAATGGTCTATAAATTGGGACGAAAGCCTTCGGAGTGCACACTCGTACAAGCTGTTAAATGCTCCAAAGTCAAATATCAGATGAACTTAAAATACAATACAATCAAAAATTGCTTAGATTAAAACTTGGATGGGGCTGCTTGACTCTACAGGAAGAGACACGTAATCTATGTCAGAAATACGATAATATAGAGCACTGTTTGCTGGAGTGTAGGAAAAGTGGAAACCAAAGACAACCATTAACTGACTATACGAATCTCTGTAAGACTGTGTAATTATTCATAGTAGAATTTCTATCATAATCAAAACCCAAATCAAAGCAATATGTGAAACAATACAAATTACATTTCGGTCATAAATAATTACGCGATATCTAGATATCGTCATTATCATGTAGCAGGTCCTTTGCAGAACGTCGCTCTCTTCACAGTCTGCCTGAAAGAAACTCGGTCTCTTGCCAGTTCTCCCGCCTCATGAACTTTCACACTCAAGGAGTCACTTACATCCTGTGCCCATCTTCGTGTCGGTCGACCCCTGCCCCTCCTTCCTGGTACCATGCCTTCTGCTATAATTTTTTTCCAATCCGTCGTGGCGCTTGATTTGACCAAAATATTTCAGCTTTCGAGAAAGGATGCTGTTTATTAGCCAATCTTCCTTGATGTTCAGATCTTTTAAGATGTCAATATTTCTCATCTTCTTTGTCCAAGATATTCTGAGAATCTTTCTATAGCATTTCAGCTCAAAAGCCCCTATTCTCTTTCTTAAGGACTGAGAGATAGTCCACGACTCACATCCGTATATAACCACAAGGAAGATGCATGCTCTCAAAATACTAATTTTTATCTCCTTGCTGGTGCTTAACCATAGACTTTTAAGGCTGTTCAATATCTAGATATAAAATAACAAATATATACTTTGAGAACTCTATTAACACCATAAATCACAATTTTAACCCTGAGGACTGACCTAACGTATGATCACCAGTAGTCGCTGCTATGTGTGGAATCAGAGAAAACAATGATATACGTGTTGAACGTCTAACTCCCCTAACATGATGTTATTGCGCCGGACAGGGAGCCTCTCGTTTCACCATCGGCCTTAGTTTATTTGTAGATGTGAAACCATGACCAGCTAATCTTGCTGATTGTTAAAAATGTACTTTGCTTTGGCAGAATATATTTTTTTTTTTAGTTTTGTGCGCGCGCACATACACACACAAACTTACATACATACGCACGTGCACTTATATTCACACATACGCGCGCGGACGCACACACATATTAGTTCATGAAATGTATAGGACGTTGCAAACGAACGCTGACATGTGTTATATGTTTGTCGTTTTACTGGGCGATTTTTCGTTCATTCGTTTAGAGCTAGCTGCTTGTTGGAGGGTCATTTCTCATATCATTGCCGACATCATCCCAAAGTGGTCTGCAACAATACGTAAGAAGCTGAATGGAACAAGGTATGTCGGAATTATGAAACGGCAGTTTTGCAAATACCAACATTTATCATGCCATAGGCTACATTTACCTAACTCCGGAAGTATGTCACACGTCCTTGACATTGACCTAGTTCAACAACCGTTGGTTCAAGCGGAGTTACTGTTGGCGCTAGAATGCCGACGTTTGACTTGAAACGAGAGACAGAGGTTTTCAGAACTACTACTTCAACATAGCAGCTTACCAAATTTAAGTGAGACAGTTTTACTGTTGGTGTAACCCCTAACAATTTTCTCAATAACCCTGTAGATGTTAAAGTGATATAATGCTACCTTCATCATTCTTCGAGGGAGGACAGGACATAACCAAATTAATAAGCACTCCTGTATGCACCGGCTTCGTCGTAATAGTTTATTTACCACTGTGTCCATTTGCAATGTGCGCCAACCGGCCAATGAACATGTTTTTTTTTTTTTTTACAGAACATCACTCATTGACTGGACGCCTGAAAGTCTCTCTTTCTCTACCCAATTCTACAGGCTTGTGCGCTTTGACGGCCAGTATATCTTCAATGTCACGTATCCACATTCGAGGAGGTCGGCCCTGCTACGTTTTCCAGAAACTGCGTCCTTCATCACCGTTCTCCCCAGACCATCATTGCGCAAAATATCTCAGCTTTAGAAATAGGATGCTGTTTACCAGGCAGTTCTCCTTGATATTCAGGTCATGCAGGATGTAGTCTGTTGGAAACGAAAACTGTGTCGTCTCTATGGAATGTGCTTACAAACTGCAGAACATGTCGTGCAAGACTTTCCCATGAATAGCCCACTAAGAAGCCTAAAATTGACACCAGGACATATTCTAAACGACGTGGTGATATGAAAAAAATCATAATTTTACCGATACTTTTTTGCAAGATAAGATAATCGTATTCGATTCTCTCTCTCTCTCTCTCTCTCTCTCTCTCTCTCTCTCTCTCTCTCTCTCTCTCTCTCTCTCTCTCTCTCTCTCTCCCCCCCCCCCACCCCTTTTCCTCCTGTTCTCTCTCCTACTCTCGTTGCCAACTACGCCTATAGAAAAACATATATAGCTTAGATTAAAGGAACAAAAGAATTTATGAGGTGCCGATAATTGTTTTTTCCAGGGTAGTTCACTAGTTAAAGCTTGAACTGTGACTTCTATGTAAGTTCTCATATTTCTCTCACATTTATACGTATGCAGCAACACTTAAAGCGGCAAATCACTCTAAAGGGAAATTGCAATTGGTGCTTTTTTTAAAGACAGTCGTTTTAAATTGAGTAAAACTTCTTGTATCATAGTTTGTTATGGACTCGAGTTTTTCTTCTATTTTGTTTCATTTCTTTTTTAAATCTTTTTGTTCTCATCAAGTTTAATTTGTCTCCTACTTGTTATTGCAGTATCAAAGTGCGTGCTACCACACTGAAGCAAATCAGTGTCTTTAAGTTTCTGGGGCCTTTTGCAGTTGGAAGATGTAAGAAGAAAACTAAAATAAGAATAGCCCTATTAGTAGCTGTTTTCAACAAAAGATGAAAGATGGAAAATATTCTATACAACGTCGTTTATCAACTGAGATGAAAAGGAGTTCTTCAGAGCTATGCTGAGCCAATCTTGATGTATTGAAGTGAGTCATGGACAATCGGCCGATTCGCCGAAAAAATAATGTTGTTTACATAAGAATGCCGCTATCACATGACTTGAGTGAATTTACCTGGCGTCTGATACAAATGTCCGGCTTCTGTGGGTTGGGTACATCACAATAAGTGGAAAGCTGGAGTGTGACGAATCAACAGATATGGACACACACACACACACACACACACACACACACACACACACACACAGAGAGAGAGAGAGAGAGAGAGAGAGAGAGAGAGAGAGAGAGAGAAAAGGAGAGAGAGAGAGGGGGAGGGGGCGGGGCGGCAAGTCCTTTGTGCATATGGTTTTTAGCATCACAGAAGACTCGATTACCCATCGACCCTTTGTCAGTTCTTTGTACTGTAAAATTTCGACACCCAAACTGTTTTACTGATCTATGTTCACATTTTAGACAATCAGCTGTGTTTTCTTCAACTAATAATGCTTCTTTTGCTGTCGTTCTCCACAGATAAATGTTGTGACAAATTTGCACGTACACGTCAGCTAATCAACGGATAATCACTTAATCGCAGTTTCAGCTTTCCAGCAAACAGGTCACTCCATGGTGGTTCGTTCCTGTGCTAGCGAGAACCCACTCCATGGTGGTTCGTTCCTGTGCTAGCGAGAACCCACTCCATGGATGCTTGGTTCCTGTGCTCGTGAGAATCCACTCCATGGATGCTTCGTTCCTGTGCTAGCGAGAACCCACTCCATGGGTGCTTGGTTCCCGTACTAGCGAGAACCCACTCCATGGATGTTTGGTTCCCGTGCTAGTGAGAACCCACTCCATGGATGCCTAGTTCCCGTGCTAGCGAGAACCCACTCCATGGATGCCTAGTTCCCGTGCTAGCGGGAACCCACTCCATGGATGCTTGGTTCCCGTGCTAGCGAGAACCCACTCCATGGATGCTTCGTTCCTGTGCTTGCGAGAACCCACTCCATGGATGCTTCGTTCCCGTGCTAGCGAGAACCCACTAAATTGATGCTTGTTTCCTGTGCTAGCGAGAACCCACTCCATGGATGCCTAGTTCCCGTGCTAGTGAGAACCCACTCCATGGATGCCTAGTTCCCGTGCTAGTGAGAACCCACTCCATGGATGCCTAGTTCCCGTGCTAGCGAGAACCCACTCCATGGATGCTTGGTTCCAGTGCTAGCGAGAACCCACTCCATGGATGCTTGGTTCTGTGCTAGCTAGAATCCACTCCATGGATGCTTGGTTCCTGTGCTAGCGAGAACCTAGTCTATGGATGCTTGGTTCCTGTGCTAGTGAGAACCCAGTCTATGGATGCTTGGTTCCTGTGCTAGCGAGAACACAGTCTATGGATGCTTGGTTCCTGTGCTAGCGAGAACCCAGTCTATGGATGCTTGGTTCCTGTGCTAGCGAGAACCCACTAAATTGATGCTTGTTTCCTGTGCTAGCGAGAACCCAGTCCATGGATGCTTGGTTCCTGTGCTAACGAGAACCCAGTCTATGGATGCTTGGTTCCTGTGCTAGCGAGAACCCAGTCTATGGATGCTTGGTTCCTGTGCTAGTGAGAACCCAGTCTATGGATGCTTGGTTCCTGTGCTAGTGAGAACCCAGTCTATGGATGCTTGGCTCCTGTGCTAGCGAGAACCCAGTCTATGGATGCTTGGTTCCTGTGCTAGCGAGAACCCAGTCTATGGATGCTTGGCTCCTGTGCTAGCGAGAACCCACTAAATTGATGCTTGTTTCCTGTGCTAGCGAGAACCCAGTCAATGGATGCTTGGTTCCTGTGCTAGCGAGAACCCAGTCTATGGATGCTTGGTTCCTGTGCTAGCGAGAACCCAGTCTATGGATGCTTGTTTCCTGTGCTAGTGAGAACCCAGTCTATGGATGCTTGGTTCCTGTGCTAGCGAGAACCCAGTCTATGGATGCTTGGTTCCTGTGCTAGCGAGAACCCACTCCACGGATGCCTAGTTCCCGTGCTAGCGAGAACCCACTCCATGGATGCCTAGTTTCCGTGCTAGTGAGAACCCACTCCATGGATGCCTAGTTCCCGTGCTAGCGAGAACCCACTCCATAGATGCTTGGTTCCCCTGCTAGTGAGAACCCACTCCATGGATGCCTAGTTCCTGTGCTAGCGAGAACCCACTCCATGGATGCTTGGTTCCCGTGCTAGTGAGAACCCACTCCCATGATGCTTGGTTCCCGTGCTAGTGAGAACCCACTCCATGGATGCCTAGTTCCCGTGCTAGCGAGAACCCACTCCATGGATGCCTAGTTTCCGTGCTAGCGAGAACCCACTAAATTGATGCTTGTTTCCTGTGCTAGCGAGAACCCAGTCCATGGATGCTTGGTTCCTGTGCTAGCGAGAACCCACTCCATGGATGCTTGGTTCCTGTGCTAGCGAGAACCCAGTCTATGGATGCTTGGTTCCTGTGCTAGTGAGAACCCAGTCTATGGATGCTTGGTTCCTGTGCTAGCGAGAACCCAGTCTATGGATGCTTGGTTCCTGTGCTAGCGAGAACCCACTCCATGGATGCCTAGTTCCCGTGCTAGTGAGAACCCACTCCATGAATGCCTAGTTTCCGTGCTAGTGAGAACCCACTCCATGGATGCCTAGTTCCCGTGCTAGCGAGAACCCACTCCATGGATGCTTGGTTCCTGCGCTAGCGAGAACCCACTCCATAGATGCTTGGTTCCTGTGCTAGCTAGAATCCACTCCATGGATGCTTGGTTCCTGTGCTAGTGAGAACCCAGTCTATGGATGCTTGGTTCCTGTGCTAACGAGAACCCAGTCTATGGATGCTTGGTTCCTGTGCTAGCGAGAACCCAGTCTATGGATGCTTGGTTCCTGTGCTAGTGAGAACCCAGTCTATGGATGCTTGGTTCCTGTGCTAGTGAGAACCCAGTCTATGGATGCTTGGTTCCTGTGCTAGCGAGAACCCAGTCTATGGATGCTTGGTTCCTGTGTTAGCGACAACCCACTCCATTGATGCTTGGTTCCTGTGCTAGCGAGAACCTAGTCTATGGATGCTTGGTTCCTGTGCTAGTGAGAACCCAGTCTATGGATGCTTGGCTCCTGTGCTAGCGAGAACCCAGTCTATGGATGCTTGGTTCCTGTGCTAGCGAGAACCCAGTCTATGGATGCTTGTTTCCTGTGCTAGCGAGAACCCACTAAATTGATGCTTGTTTCCTGTGCTAGCGAGAACCCAGTCTATGGATGCTTGGTTACTGTGCTAGCGAGAACCCAGTCTATGGATGCTTGGTTCCTGTGCTAGCGAGAACCCAGTCTATGGATGCTTGGTTCCTGTGTTAGCGAGAACCCACTCCATGGATGCCTAGTTCCCGTGCTAGTGAGAACCCACTCCATGGATGCCTAGTTTTCGTGCTAGTGAGAACCCACTCCATGGATGCCTAGTTCCTGTGCTAGCGAGAACCCACTCCATGGATGCTTGTTTCCCATGCTAGTGAGAACCCACTCCATGGATGCTTGGTTACCGTGCTAGCGAGAACCCACTCCATGGATGCTTGGTTCCCGTGCTAGTAAGAACCCACTCCATGGATGCTTGGTTCCCGTGCTAGCGATAACCCACTTCATGGATGCCTAGTTCCCGTGCTAGTGAGAACCCACTCCATGGATGCTTGGTTCCCGTGATAGTGAGAACCCACTCCATGGATGCCTAGTTCCCGTGCTAGCGAGAACCCAGTCTATGGATGCCTAGTTCGTGTGCTAGCGAGAACCCAGTCTATGGATGCTTGGTTCCCGTGCTAGTGAAAACCCACTCAATGGATGCCTTGTTCGTGTGCTAGCGAGAACCAGTCTATGGATGCTTGGTTCCTGTGCTAGCGAGAACAGCACATGATGCCCATTCTTGTCCCTTGTGGAATCAAAGCTGGTATAGGCCGCAGCCTTTGCACAACAACGGCAACAAGGCCAATGGGTAGCACCTGAATGTAGCTTAGGTCCTTAACGCGAGGCCGCGCCGGCTCACTAGCGTAGTTGGCTAAACCAGATTGCGCGGTCTCCGGGTGACGAACTCCTTGTGGTCCGGGTTCACGCCCGCGGGTAGGCAGAAAAGCCACATTTCTCCCAGATTTACGGCATTTATCATAGAATCAATGCCGAAAGGTTACGATATCCATAATACCAAGCCAAAGGGTAACAACTCATGGCTTCTGGATACTAAAAAAAAAAAAAAAAACGCGAGGCCGCATTAGACATGTCAAAACCCAAGCTGGGTATCAAAGACTATCACACGATGCCTTATGAAAGTAACGGACCTTTTTCGCCGCCTTGAAGGCAATACCTATATTTTACAGACCACTCAGTGGGTGATGTGGTCAACATAACACAGACCGCTTTAACTTCCCAGATCTTTACCTAGTACCCATTTGAAGCTGATCGACTTGGGAGCCGAGGTCATGCTTGAAAAAGAAAGAAAAAAGGTCTGGCACCACCAAGACTTGAATATACCCGCTTTGGATCGCAGGCGAGGGTTTAGCCGCTACACAGCGGCGGCTCTCACTGTGTCTTATAATCATCAGTAAACTGTGTCAAATTGAGAAATAAGAAGCACTCAAGTATTCTTTGTGGGGAGAGGGATGATGATGATGACTGAGTAATTACTATCTACGACTTACTGGGCTAGATATCTCATCTATGAACAAAAGCATGTTTCAGAGTGTCACTTCCATACATCAGATACGGCTAATTGAACTCACCCTTTCTCTCTGTAAGAGCGAAGCTACTCATTTCGAATTAAGTAGAATCTTTCCAGTCCTTCAGCAAACAGCGATAGACTCCAGGAATTAACTTCCAAAACTGATCTCCAGAAATTCACTTTCGAATAACGGTCAATAGCGTACAAACACTCTTTACCTAAAGTTTTCTTTGATGACTCTCGCGAACAATCAGCGCTGTCTGTTATCATTTACTTTGATAACAACATCCATCTAACAGAATGGGCTAATCAGTAGTGGATTATGGTCCCACTCCAATATAGATCTGTTTACCGATAAAACTGACAGATAACCTCTCGCACTAGACTAGCGATAAGATAACGCCAGCAAGTTGTTACCCTCTTTTGCAGGCGAAACATTTACTTTCAAAGATTACCTGGCAAATATAATCTTTAACACTTAACCAGCGACAATGGCTTTGATATTTTATTTTACACTGCTTGATAAAATGTATTATCTAGATCTTTCCTCTGTTCTTCTCTCTGTTTGCTCTCAGCTGTTTCTTCGGTGAGTAGAAATGTACGTCGCCGAGAACATAGCAGCTCTAGATAATCCAGAACAGGGTTCTTCAAGCCCTGGGCCACGGACAAGTTCAGCTGGGCAGTCACAAATGTTTGGCCAATCATGAAACGGGTTCGGAAGTTTTTTTTTCTTCTTCCAGGATATCGGTTTGTAGGGTTACCACACCAAGGCAGAAATGCCGGAGACCCAACTCAACCACAGATATTCTCTAACCTCAGAGCAGCAGCAGATGTCACATTAGTTGTGTGTGAAAAATGTTGCACGCCAAACTTAACAAAACTACCGCTGTTTGTGTTGGTGTGTTCGGTTAGTTTTGGGTCATGAAACACATTTCCCTGTTGTTGGTGGGTCGCGGGTGTAAAATGGTGTAGGAAACCTGATCTAGCAAATATATAACTGTAAGCGTTACCCGGATGTAGTGCCAGTTGTCTGCAAATGTTTCAGGTTCCTACTTACTGTCATGCAACTACAAATGGAGGTCACCAGGTATCGTAATTACCAATGCTGCGCTTGCTGCCAAATAGAGAGTCGGGATCAAACAGCCGACAATGGTAGTTATTGTTCACATGAGGCCTTTTTATTTTTTCTGACGGTACGGCACCTTTTTATTTAGGCATAATATTTCCCCAGCACTTTGTAAAATCCGAAGGAGGATGGGGATTTCGAAGGAGAATGGGGGAAGCAAAAGCTCTGAACTTAATTAGAAGACAGCAGGTGAAATGGTTCGGCCATATAATGCGGATGTCAGCAGACAGTAGGCCACAAGAGCAGTCAGGAAGCGAAGAAGAGGCCGACCATTCAAACCATGGACAGAGTTAATAACAGGGTTCGCTGGGAATTCTGGTTTATAAAGCGCACAAACGGGCACTTTCCCGTAAATGATGACGTCGACACCGCAAGGTACAAGAGGATGAGATGAGATGAGATGAGATGAGACTTTATGATGATCAGCGGAACCCTTTTAGACACTGTTTTAGAAGTACCGACACCTGGAGAACAAAACAATAAAAATTTCTTGGTTGCAAAGAGTCCGGTAGGCTCCGCCCCCATCTCCCCTTCACAGCTTTATTATATGGACGAGATGAAAAAGAAAACTGGCTATATAACCTCACTGTGTTGTCGATATGCACCTTAACTCAACTTCCTAGAAACTCATAAATCATTCCACATTCATGAATTCACGGACCCGTCTCAATCACACAGCCGTTACTTCCGATGACATATTGGGCTGATCGGCATGTTTGACTTCAGTCGGTTTTATATACTTGATTCGAATATACTCACACACGATCAACAGGCATGCATTCTAGCCACTATGTTACTGCGACTACCTTGGCATATGATGCCAGCCTCATGTTCAAAGATCTGTCACGGAACTAGATGTGTCTCTGACACTAAAAACGCTCCTCATTCCCAGATAAGGCCCAAATAAACAAGTTCAGAGAGTTGATGAAATATGACTTTGCAAAACAGAAGCCGGATATTTTCATTTGTACCCATAAATAGATAGTCTGTTATTCTCTTCTACAAATGTTCAGCCGGATAACGACATCTCGGCACTTATTGTAGACAAGACTGCCCCAACAGCCCAGGTCAATGGAAAACTGGTCCTGTTCACGTTTTCCTCCCATTTACACATTGTTTGACCTTTCATTCATACTTGCTCACACTCTTCTGCGTCGGAGGGGTGTAACGTTGTCTTGCCTGCTATTACATCACCGCCGATGTTGTGTGTTTTATACTACACGACGACACAGCTAGGAGAGTCGCCGTGGCGAAGCGGCTAAACGCGCGCCGCGGATCGGAAGGTCGTGGGTTCGCTCCCTGGTGGAACCGGACTTTTTTTTGTTCAAAAATGACCTAGGCTCCCAGGTCGATCCAGCCTTGAGTGGGTACCGCGTGCAGTCCTGAAAAGTAAAGGCGGCCCGGCGTGATGTTGACCACACCACCCATCTTGTGCCGATCGGTCTTTAAAATATAGGTCTAGCCCTATATGCCCTAAACGCTTAAAGGTGTGGAAAAGGGTCCAAGAAGAAAGAAGAAAAGAACATCTAGAACTGGCCATAACCCTAACACCCCTAACCACAATCTGAGCCTAGGTCACATGAGAGGCTCTTTTCAAAGAAAGTAGTACAACGTGACACCAGTCTGACCTAGATCAGACTGAAAAAGTTTGTAGATGGGCCGGAAAACGTGAACAGGCTCGGCAAGTTAATCACTGCATGGAGGGAAATTTGAATATGAACCACTGAACCTGCAGACAAATATCAACCACTGAACCTGCAGGCAAATATGAACCACTGAACCTGCAGGCAAATATGAACCACTAAACCTGCAGGCAAATATGAACCACTGAACCTGCAGGCGAATATGAACCACTAAACCTGCAGGCAAATATGAACCACTGAACCTGCAGGCAAATATCAATCACTGAACCTGCAGGCGAATATGAACCACTGAACCTCCAGGCAAATATGAACCACTAAACCTGCAGGCGAATAAGCTAGCTTCTGAGTTGCCTAGGGCTCCCGGACTTGTGGGAACCGTCAAGAACTTGTTTTTATAATTTGAGGCCTAGTAGACAAATGCTGCCCTTACCATAGTTTTATAGACAAGTCGGCATATGGTGGATGATTAATTATCATGTGGCGAAGCTCGTATTTGCTTCCTGGGACTATATACCTACCAGACGGAGTCAATCCGTGAGACTTTTTTTTTTTTTGGGGGGGGGGGGGGGGATGGGGAAGTCTCTATCTGTAAGAAATGTGCCTTTTTAGCCTGCCCCCGGGTGTGACCCCGGGCCACAAGGAGTTCGTCACCTGGTCGCCGCATCAGTAGTTGCCTCGCAGCTGAACATTAACAGTGCTGCTAGCAAGCGGGCTACACACTGCGCTACAGCGTATACTACCGGGGGGGAGGGGGGGGGGTCAGTTCATCTCCCCACGACCCTCCTATATACACACTAGCTAACTTCTGATTAGTGGACCTGCATTCATCCGACCTTCGCACACTGCTACGTGAGGTTTTCTGTAATGCCGTTGATATCGCGTCGTGTTCTATATTTAAACATGCCAGCGCTTTTAACACTAAAAACATTTAGAAACTAGGTCTAACACACAATCGCCCTAGAAAGTGCTGCAACTATGTTACATGCATTCTCTTTCTCGGAAGAAAAATGGAAATGCAAGAGAAGCCAGTTAGGAAAAAACATAGCGGCAACCTGAACCCCCCCCCCCCCCTCAACCCAAGGACTGCAGACCAGTCAAAAAAAATTTATGAATGGAACGTGACCTAATTTGTTTAGGGAGATTATCGTGGAACTGACCATACGAGGGAGTGAATGTCGACATGCTAATAGTTCCAGTTGCAACGTTTTGAAAATATTAACGTTCCGCTCAATTATGGATAAATTCTACGGCCTACGTCTACACACACCCACCCCACCCCCGCCGGTTGATTTAGAGTTTCAAGGTATAGCGTATGGTCGAAAGGATAAGAATGCTGGGCTCTCATGGGGGACACCCTGGTTCGAATCATTGGTGATGTTATTGGGGGGGGGGGGGGGTTGTTTTTGTCGGGGGCAAAAATAAAATCCTAAACTGCACAGTCTGTGGCGACTGCACCTGGTGGGCCTAAATCCTCAGGCTTACTCCACCCCCCCCCCCTCCATCACCATTTTATTACTGCAAATGGAAGATACAAGCAGTAACTGTGTTTTACCGTACATAGGTTTTTTTTTTAATAAGTCTACGTGTTAGAACATACATTTGACGTGGAGTCAACTTTAATTTCGTTCGGGAACACGAGGGCGTCGATGGAAATAAAATAGCTGATATGTTTGCTGGATACGCTATCACTACCGACGGTCAGCCTATGGATCCTTCATTAATGCCCTGCGAGAAATGAAAAGGGTGCAGGACTTTGGGAGCACTAAATCCACATCACACGCCAGAATGATTGACTTGTGAGTTAAGATGGGTACAGCAAACACTAGGAGCACACCAGGTACATCAGAGGACGCTGGGATTCATACTGAGAGGAGGAACTGAGCACCCATGGACGTGTCAGGAGTGCTATGATGATAACCCAGCTAACTAAATAACTAACTAGCTAACCAACTGACTGACTGACTGAATGACTGACTAACTAACTAACTGACTGACTAAGTTACTAACTAACTAACTGACTGACTGACTGACTAACTAACTAACTAACTAACTAGCTAACTAATTAACTATATAACTGCCTTACTGACTGACTGACTAACTGACTGACTGACTGACTGACTGACAAACTAACTAACTAACTAACTGACTAACTAACTAACAAACTAGCTAACTTATTAACTGACTAACTGCCTGACCGACTGACTGACTAACTGACTGACTGACTGGCTAACTAGCTAACTAACTAGCTAACTGACTGTCTGACTGATTGACTAACTGACTGACTGACTGACTGACTGGCTAACTAGCTAACTAACTAGCTAACTGACTGTCTGACTGATTGACTAACTGACTGACTAACATTTGACGTCTTTAAGTACACTAGAGTTCACTTTTTGGCTAAGATAAAAAGGTTTCGCGATTCTTGGTTGGGTGAGAACACAAAGCGGGGACGATGGAAACCTAGAGGCTTCATCACACTGCCTCTAAAAAGTGGGGAGGGGTGAAGGGGCTGAGACTCAACACTTATTTGTATTTCTAAGGGGGCTAATCTGCCCCCCCCCCCTTCCTTTTTTAAAAAATACCTTTTATAGCAGTTGTCTCCAATTTATGTTTATACGTCAATTTTTTCAAATTTATTATTTTATTTCTTTACCACTCAGGACCTTATTATTATTATTATTATTATTATTATTATTATTATTATTATTATTATTATTATTATTATTATTATTATTATTATTATTATTATTATTATTATTATTATCATCAATATCATTATTATTGCTTAAACAAGACCTAGTTCCCCCCCCCCCCCCACAACCCTCAAATGTGTAACGGCGACTGAGATTCTACGCCCTCCGTCTCCCAAGTTTTCTGTGTGGCAACGCCCTTGAACTAGAATGATGCGATACGCACGTGTAATCACATTTTGGGAGATTAATTTCTGACACGAGAAATACTCTCTCCCACTAAATAACCTTTAAAAAAAACTCAAAATGAAAAGAACGTTTCAACTGCACGTTCTACATACATGACGGACTGACTCTCTACCCCACCAGGACATGACACAAGTGATAAACACCCGATGACACAAAGTGCCACCATGTGGATAAGGATCACCGTGGAGAGGTGCCAGAAACCGCGTTCAGCCAATAGGCCATATTTATGGCCTGGCTATTATGCGGCCCCTGACAAGAGCCAGGGTAGGGCTTTAAATAACGAAATATTTCGTCCTGAAAAGTACGGAAGTTGTAATTAAAAAAAAAAAAAATTCGACATAAATGACGGATGATACGATTTATACTGTGTGTAGACGCTAACACGGGGTAGTCTTAGTTTTAATGTTTGTTTTCTCTAGGTTAAACAGACAAAGTATCCTGCATGTGTTAACAATATGAAGCTAACATTTCAGGCTAACGTCACTGTCATGTAAGAGGGGGTTTCAAATTACAACCTTAAAAGTAAAATAGCCATTATCTTTGCAATGTCAGATGTTTGGCGATCACATTTAAACTGTCATTATGATGTCAATGTGTTATTCTGCACCTTGGTGTCACATGCTTAACACTCTTGACATCCTTAACAACAACATGACAGGTTAAAAAAAATAGCACGGCTATTGTAATTTATTTCTCACTTTTAAGGTTTTCACTTGAAGCCACATTGTGGCAAGTAAAACGTTGCTTTTGTCACAGCCTGTCAGAAAGACTATCAATCGCAGATCGGCCCCCAAACTCACGAACTTCCATGCCGAGGAAACTGTAATTATATTATGTCATCTGGTCGAATTTGCACATGAGAGATTTTGATTTTAAAACTGACCTTTTCCCCAAGGTCGAACAAGCCTAAAATGGGTACCAGGTAATGTCACGGGAAGTTAGGGCGGTCAGCGAGCTGTTGGTTACATCAGGCCCCAAGTGCCCATGGGCTTCCTAAATATGAGGCTTGAATCATATACTCCATGCAGTCTGTTAAATCTAGATATGATGATCATGTCGGGACTGGACGTAGGTCACCTACCTGGCAGGGTCAACACCAGTCCTCAGTTTCCCAGGTCCTTTAACAGTCAATTGAAAACCCTAGTGTTCGAGTGTTGTGATTACCATTATGGATTTACGTTCATTATGGCGGATAGTTCTAGTTGCTGCTTTTTGCTGTGGAAATTCTTGTTTCTGTTTTTAAAAGAAAGTGGCCTTTGCATTTCGTCCAATTGCAGAATGAAAGGATATAGTTTCGTCGCCCAGCTACTGGGCTGAGTGAGTGGTGAGAAACTGTGAGCTACGGATTTCATTTGGACTACACTTCGGCTGTGACCAGCGTGGTTTATATTATGAACTGCCGTATTCAGAATACGGCCTATTACCAGAGAACTGCTGGTGTCTTAGCGATTCATTACGTATACAACTATTGATCACTGTGTAATTACTGCCTCCATCGATGGTGAACTGCATTTCTAGCGTCGGACTGTTTGTGTTGGCACTTCTGGCGGCTGTCGCATGCACTGAATGCGTATGTATCCTACTGGCTTTCTGAAACTGCAGTCTGTATCAATTGTTCTCACAAGGGACAGTGATGGACATTATGTGTGGCTTTTGTTGGTACAACTAATCAAGATAGGACTGCCATTACCTGATTAAAATATTATTATTATTATTATTTTAAATGTAAAAACTAAATAAATTTTTTTTTTCCATTCACGGATATCAAACTTTCAGTCAACTATACATTCAAAAACTATCCCTCGCTCCGCAGTTATTTAGCGCACACAAGTTGTTATCTTTCAGGAAGCGCTTTTAAAAATAATTCTCTGAAGAATCTATTATTATAAATACGAACCAGCCCAAGGTCGCAATGATAAAAGTGACGGCGGGAAAATATACACCAGTCTGGTTCATAGCGCCGGCATAAAGAAAATACTGACAGGGCGGGTGACACCGCTCATACAGTTTCTAAAGCGATTCTCCGCTGCTGTTGTCTCTCTGGGTTGTCCACTATGTCGGTCCACGGCCATCTTTAGATACAGCTGGACGTGGTCGGTCTTCAACTAAACCAGCGCCTTGGAACAGGTGCCAAAGTTGAGTCATGGTACTCTGATGCACTTTTAGATGTCTGGCAACCTGACTTAGACTTTCTCCTGCCTGCAATTGGCCAAAAGCTGTATTCCTTAAATTTTTCGATAGAGGCGCCATTCGTGACTGCTTGAAAATGAACTGATCGTTTTGGTGTAGCGTTATCCTTTTATGGGGTTTTAATTGCGTAGGCAGTGAATAGTGTTCGCCGCAAATTTGTGTTGCTTTCTCGTGCGCGCATCGTGAGCTATGCTCACAATTGACCACTGCGTTGTAACGATTACAAAAACCCACGCAATTCACGCCCACGTGTCCACTGGACACAGTAAACAACATTTGAGTCTGCTTTCACATAACCGAGTACGACATTTTATTTACAAACTAATAAAAAGGCGCCATCGGATAACTATGCGTTTCTGTTTTTGAACAGTTTATATTGTTAGGATGACTGGGTCTCGCCAGGGAGGTAGCGGTTGATATCTCCATTACTGTGGAGATAGCCAACTTAATTTGTTTTGTTTTCAATGTTGGCCACTTTTTACATCGGCTCTCCAACCATCACGTAGCAGAATTGAGAAGTTTGTAACAGCCAAACAGGCAATCCAAGCAAACACAAACATAACCGAGTAGTGAACTACTGTATGTAAATATGTGTGGAGTATGGGACACGTGTTTACAAATCGTTGTTGCTATAGACAGATATTCCACCCTCACGAAACTTGACGCACTATGATCGCTAGGGTCATGGTGACCCGGTGTTAATACTGTCGTAGAGGTGTCATGCGCTTATACTGGGTCACAACAAAAGGAAGTGAGGCGACCTTTCTTTCCTTCGAGAACATTTATAACAATATTGTGGTATTTATGTTACATGGATGGGTCGACCCCAGTGGGTCTCATTTCAGTTACAGATCCCGTGTCATTTCATATTATAATTTAAAAAACAATCCTGGCCAAACACTAAGGAGTTAGTAGAAACGTGTGTAGAATTTACTTTTTCTGCTACTAAAAGCAAATTCTAATATCTACCGACTTGAAAAATAATAGGTAACTGTTTTTGTGCAGCCGTATTTGCTAGGCCAAGACAGGTAATGAATTGTGTGTGTGTGTGTGTGTGTGTGTGTGTGTGTGTGTGTGTGTGTGTGTGTGTGTGTGTGTGTGTGTGTGTGTGTGTGTGTGTGTGTGTGTGTGTGTGTGTGTGTGTGTGTGTGTGTGTGTGTGTGTGTGTGGTGTGTGTGTGTGTGTGTGTGTGTGTGTGTGTGTGTGTGTGTGTGTGTGTGTGTGTGTGTGTGTGTGTGTGTGTGTGTGTGTGTGTGTGTGTGTGTGTGTGTGTGTGTGTGTGTGTGTGTGTGTGTGTGTGTGTGTGTGTGTGTGTGTGTGTGTGTGTGTGTGTGTGTGTGTGTGTGTGTGTGTGTGTGTGTGTGTGTGTGTGTGTGTGTGTGTGTGTGTGTGTGTGTGTGTGTGTGTGTGTGTGTGTGTGTGTGTGTGTGTGTGTGTGTGTGTGTGTGTGTGTGTGTGTGTGTGTGTGTGTGTGTGTGTGTGTGTGTGTGTGTGTGTGTGTGTGTGTGTGTGTGTGTGTGTGTGTGTGTGTGTGTGTGTGTGTGTGTGTGTGTGTGTGTGTGTGTGTGTGTGTGTGTGTGTGTGTGTGTGTGTGTGTGTGTGTGTGTGTGGATGCCATTTAATGTCTCTTGAGACATTGTGACCTTTGAGCCGGATCTGGTGACTACCGTCGTCTGACAGACTCTCTTGTTTATACTTTAGTTAGACGGCACGTGACCAGTGAAAAATAAGTGTTTTTAAAGGTATGGTCCGTCGCAGAAGTCGTGCTCAACTTTAAAAATCTATAACTCAATAACCGTTTGGTGTGAGTTACTGGCATCTGACATGCAATCTGCTAATAATCATCTCCTTATAAGATTTTTAAAAAATACAAAGATCTAGTTTTCATTTCGCCTTATCTTGAATATTTGAAGATTCAAAGCAAACAATCGGTATGCTTACAATAGTTGAAATTTGAAACTTTTGAAAACATCAAACTGCACGCGTTTCCTTCTCAGGTCGTCATCTCCAACATTAACCTCCCGTAAGTTTCAGGAAAACTTTGTTTTCATTGTGTGCAGGATAGGCTATCAAAATATAATCACCACCCATCACTGCATTTGTGAACTAATTTCCAAACAATCTCCACGCGCGTGTCAATTACTGTATATTTAATTTGTAGGGGTACACAAATTATCAGTCAAATAAAGATATAAAAATACATCCCCGCTTTAAGAAAACAGTAGCACCTGTGCAAATATAAATAGAAAAATCAGAAGTACATGGGAAATTGAAGGCCACATGCAAAATATCGTGTTGATCCGTAAGGGAGTTTTCGAGATTTTTCTAGCACTGTCAGGAAACGACTTTTGGAGCGTACTAGAGTCGAATTCTTTATTAGCGGTCACCTCATTCCGGAGCCGAAGCCTCGTTAAGGTGATGGTCGTCATGTGTGTGCGCGCATGTTGTGTGTGTGTGTTGTGTGTGTGAATTATTTGTGTTGTATGTATGTGTGTGTGTTTCAATAAATATATATATAGGTCTGGATATTAAGTAATGAGACTGATTTCATTATGGCCAAGCCAAAAATGCAATCTATGAAGCAAATCATCATGGAAACTAAAGGGGCAACATTCATCTATGATCTGGCAACTTTGCGTCGCCGCCCAATAAGCAGACAACAAGCAAGCCGCAATTTTGTTGGCCTAGTCAAAGGTGCATTGTTACGTAATCAAACAGGGAGCAAAAAGCTAACATTAAATTATGTTTAAAACTCAGGAAAAGCGCCAATGAAACAGTTGAATTGATGCAACAAGTTTATGGGGATAATTGTTTATTTCGTGCACAAATTTTCAGGTGGTATTCACGATTCAAAAGTGGTGTGGAAATGATTACTAATGCAACTAGACCTATATCCCAAATTTCTGTTCATAATGATGAACTCATTGCAAAAGTCAGAGAACGGATACAAGAAGATCATTGTTTTACTGTCAGGATAATGGCTGATGAATCCGGTTTTAATAGAGAGACTAATCATATCATTTTAGTACAAGACTTTGGCACGAACAAAGTTGCTGCCGGTTTGTACAACATTCGTTGTCTGATGACCAAAAACATCAGCGGGTTGAGCACCCAGGAGACATCATCAATACAAGAATTTTTGGACCAAAAACAAGTGGTGTTCTTAGCCTTCCATCCTATTCCCCAGATTCGTCTCCCTGTGATTATTTTCTATTTCCATAATTAAAGTTACGATTGAAAAGACGCTTCTTTAACAATATTGATGACATCCAAAGGGCCGCAACATCGACTTTAAGGGCCTTAACAACAGAAGAACTACAGACGTAGTTCCAGTGTTTGTCAGATCGTGCCATTTGCTGTATCAATGCACAAAGGGCTTACTTTGAATCAGATACAGGTTATATCTTCAACTGTTGACTTTAAATTTTTTATGGTATTAGTCTCATTACTTAATTGTCGGACCTTATATATATAATATATATATATAGACTGCAATGTGATGTCCGGTACACTTTAGGGTGGAACAGGATCTATGTTTCTTCTACCTGTTGTCTTAACCCTTACGTCTTTCTTAGGACGTAATTTTTTTTATTTGAAGCCCCACTCTGGCTTTTGCCAGGGGCTGCAATATAGGCAGACCATAAATATGGCCAATTGTCTGAACGCGGTTTCTGGGACCTCTCCACGGTTATCCTCATCCACATGGTGGCACTTTGTGTCATCGGGTGTTTGTCGCTTGTGTGATGTCCTAGTGGAGTAGAAAGTCAGTCAGTACCTGTTCTCCCCCAATGGAGTATAGGCCATCAGCCAACTCACGGCAAGTCATCCTATCCTGGGCTACTGCATGCAGCTCGCTTCAGGTTCTACCTCTCTTATTTTAATTTCACTTTCTAGTTCCACTCTCTGTATAGTTTTGTGTGTGTCTCCCTTTACTTCTTTACCCGTGTGAGTTTCATTACAAAGACATTCGAGTTTATTCCTCTCAGGTTTTCTCGACGTGTCCTATCCAACGCCTGTGTTATTTCTTCACATCTGTGTTGACAGGAGTTGTAGATTTTCCAAAACCTCAACATAATTGATTCTATTATCACATTTAACTCCGTATCTGTTACTTTAACTTTTGAAGTCTAAGTAATGTGACGTTGGTCACAAGGTAAAAAATCTAGCCAATCGTGGAAGTATAATAGGGAATTCATGTGGGCAAATATTTCACTGTGAGAGTAGAAGCAACAACAGCAGCAACATTAGCAGCAACAACAGCAGAAGAAGAAGATAAAGCATATCTACAATATGTAAAATTACCCACGTTGATTCAAAATCTTTTATACATCAGCTTCACGGAAATACCAAGTACTTAGACACAGTCAAGTTTACAGATATATCAAATATTCACAATGTATATCATTTACAGATCAATCAAGCTCCCATGTGCAGCAACTTGAGAAAGAACCAGTTGCACAGACACAAATTGACAGATACATGAGTTTACACATTTATTAAGTTCATGGGTACGGATTTAACAGGCGTATAAGGTTGGCAGACGTATTAAATTCGTTTTGATAGATTCTCCAAGTTCTCAGTAATTGTTAATTTCACATATGCAAATTCATACACACATGAAAATGAAACATATATCAAGTTCGTAGATACATGCGTTTGCAGATACGTTGGATGATACCTATCAAGTACACATATACATCAAGTTTATGGATACATCAAACACATTTAACTCGCAGGTAAATCAAGTTAACATAAACGTCATGCTTGCAAATATATCAAGTTAACAACTACATTCCAATTCACCCATACATCAAGTTCACCCATACATCAAGTTCGCCTCTACATCAAGTTCACCCATATGTCAAGTTCACAGATATATCCAGTTCACAGATATATCAAGCTCATCCATACATCAAGTTCGCTCATACATAAATTTCACAGATACACCAAGTTCATCCATACATCAAGTTCGCTCATACATCAATTTCGCAGATACATCAAGTTTATCCCTACATCAACTTCACCCATACATCAAGTTCACAGATACATCAAGTTGGCAGATACATCAAGTTGGCAGATACTATATCTAATTTCTGTAGATAAGTAAGATATGTTTCTGTTACTGAAATACTTACGACCAAATCGGAGCAGCGAACACAAATTAGACCAGCCAGCTGTACAGAAGTAATCTTGGTACACAATGAGAGAACATGGAAACTGACAGCCGGTCAATTAATCACGGCTGTAGTTAGTCATGCCCACTCTCAGTTTGTTTTAACTTTCCAGCCCACGTGAGGTCAACTCAAAAGGGCAGAGAGGGTACAGGATGCGCACACTAACAGACGTGAAGTGTGACCTGACGATTGTCGAACCCGTGGTAGTACGCAGCGTGAGGAATGTTGAGTTATCTTTGCTAGATAACATCACCAGATTGATGTCAACTGATAGAACACAGTTACAGCCCCTGACCGTTGACACATAACCTTTCTTCGCAGTTGGGTTTGTGTCCAACCTGGCTCCCTTTGTTTCCTCGGCCATTTCGTTTTTAGTGCAGCATTTTCACAGAAGGAAGTCGCCGTGGCAGAGCGACTAGACGCTCACTGTGGATGGGAAGGTTGTGGGTTCGCTCTCTGGCGCAACCGGACTGTTTTTCAAAAACCACTTTGCCTCTATGGTCGACCCAGCCTGGACTGGGTACCGGGTGCAGTCCCGGAAAGTACAGGCGGCCGGCGCGATGCTGACCACATCACCCATCTTGTGCCGATTGGTATATAAAAAATAGGTCTAGCCCTATATGCCCTATACGCCTAAAGGCGTGAAAAAGGATCCTTTACTATTTTCACAGAACATTTGCCATAGAAATCGAAAACAGATGTCAACAAATGAATGCACCCATGTAGTCAATAGCGCCCTGATTCAGACATACACATAATTCCTTGGCTGATGTTATACAGTTTGTTGGTGCAACGGCTGAGACTTCCTTTGGAATGTCAAATCCGCCCTGTGAAGGTATTCCCGCCCTATGCTACAATTATCAGTCGTAGTAACTCACAATAAAACATAAACACAAATTAGTAACCATGGAGATGAGGTGTCTGAGAAAGACTGTAGCGGTGACTAGAAGAGATAAAACCAGGAATGAAGTCATAAAGTCGGCACAGAACCAGTTCTAGATTACATAAAAGACAGCAAATCCAATGGTTTCCCTAGTTGGAGAAAATGCCTTCTGACGTTATACCACACAAAGCATATATATATATACCAAAAGAAGAGAGAGACGAAGAACAAGAGTTAGAACAAGAACAATATGGGGAAATATCATCAGAGAAAGCTACTGCATCACAATGTGGCCATAGTCGAAGCAGCCAAAAAAGCACGAAACAGGACATGATATCTCCCTCGACACCCAAGCGGCAAAAGAGGACGTAAAGAAGAAGAAGAAGAAAAAAAGAAGAAGAAGAAGAAGAAGAAGAAGAAGAAGAAGAAGAAGAAGGAGAAGAAGAAGAAGAAAAAGAAGAAGAAGAAAAAGAAGAAGACGAAGAAGAAGAAGAAGAAGAAGAAGAAGAAGAAGAAGAAGAAGAAGAAGAAGGAGAAGAAGAAAAAGAAAAAGAAGAAGAAGAAAAAGAAGAAGACGAAGAAGAAGAAGAAGAAGAAGAAGAAGAAAAAGAAAGAGAAAAAAAGAAGGAGGAGAAGAAGAAAGTGCTCTAAAAGTTGTCCAACAGCCATGAAACTACGCAAGTCCAAGACAATGTGTCTATAAACGTGTTCGTTCGTTAGAGAAACTTACGCAAGCCCAAGACAATGTGTCCATAAACGTGTTTGTTCGTTAGAGAAACTTACGCAAGCCCAAGACAATGTGTCCATAAACGTGTTCGTTAGTTAGAAAAACTTACGCAAGCCCAAGACAATGTGTCCATAAACGTGTTCGTTAGTTAGAGAAACTTACGCAAGCCCAAGACAATGTGTCCATAAACGTGATCGTTCGTTAGAGAAACTTACGCAAGCCCAAGACAATGTGTCCATAAACGTGTTCGATAGTTAGAGAAACTTACGCAAGCCCAAGACAATGTGTCCATAAACGTGCTCGTTAGTTAGAGAAACTTATGCAAGCCCAAGACAATGTGTCCATAAATGTGTTCGTTCGTTAGAGAAACTTACGCAAGGGTTGCCATATCTTCAGGGGTAGCTTATGGGTCTTGCCATATGCTTAAGGAGAGTGGGTGTGGGTACGTCTTGCCATATATTCAAGGAGAAGAGGGGGGAAAGGGGGTCTTGCAATATTGCAATATGCACAAGGGGGAGTGGGAGACTTGCCATATACTCAAGGGTAGTGGGGAGATTACCATATACACAAGGGGAGGGAAACAAGGCTTGCCATACTCACAAGGGTAGTGGGGAGATTACCATATACACAAGGGGAGGGAAACAAGGCTTGCCATACTCACAAGGGTAGTGGGGAGATTACCATATACACAAGGGGAGGGAAACAAGGCTTGCCATACTCACAAGGGTAGTGGGGAGATTACCATATACACAAGGGGAGGGAAACAAGGCTTGCCATACTTACAAGGGTAGTGGGGAGATTACCATATACACAAGGGGAGGGAAACAAGGCTTGCCATACTCACAAGTGTAGTGGGGAGATTACCATATACACAAGGGGAGGGAAACAAGGCTTGCCATACTTACAAGTGTAGTGGGGAGATTACCATATACACAAGGGGAGGGAAACAAGGCTTGCCATACTCACAAGGGTAGTGGGGAGATTACCATATACACAAGGGGAGGGAAACAAGGCTTGCCATACTCACAAGGAGAGCAGGGGTCTTGCCATATACTTGGGGGTGGGAGCGGAGTGAGAAAGGTTGGAGTGATCTAAGCAGTCCCTACATTCCCTCCCCGTGTGGGAATCGAAGTCCCATTTTGGAGGAACAAAAGAATAAATCCAATACTTCACATTAAGCATGCCGTAAAAGGCGACTTATTATTAGTTTGCTTAAACCGAGTAAGCTACGCCGAAAAGAGCAGATATCTAAGCCTAGCTGTAAACCACAATACACTGTGTCGTCCGCCCTTTTAACAAAGAAGAAGAAGCAGAGCGGGAAGGAGAAGAACAAGAACAAAAAGAAGAAGGAGAGGAAGAAGAAGAAGAAGAAGAAGAAGAAGAAGAAGAAGAAGAAGAAGAAGAAGAAGAAGAAGAAGAAGAAGAAGAAGAAGAAGAAGAAGAAGAAGAAGAAGAAGAAGAAGAAGAAGAAGAAAAAGAAGAAGAAGAAGAAGCAGAAGAAGAAGAAGAAGAAGAAGAAGAAGAAGAAGAAGAAGAAGAAGAAGAAGAAGAAGAAGAAGAAGAAGAAGAAGAAGAAGAAGAAGAAGAAGAAGAAGAAGAAGAAGAAGAAGAAGAAGAAGAAGAAGAAGAAGAAGCTAGAGCACATTCCACGTTATTTTAATCTCAAATGTTTGTGACTGGTGATGCAATTTAAAATACTATTCATCAAAACTATTATTACTGTTCTAACACACATGTACACGTTACAGTTGCCATAGTTACAGGAACAAGATGGAATACTAACAATCCACTATTTTAGAAACAAGAATAGTTTTTGTAAATCTAGCACCAACCGTGGGGGAAGCATTGCGGGTGTATAAAGACCACACGTCACGACAAAGGACTACACGTGTAAGAAAGGCATTCATACACACGCACACTCCCACACGCACACCTGTTACACAAAACAACACAAGTTCCTCTGTTTAATTAGGCCACAGCACAATCACAACACACACTAGAACAAATCCTTTCTGTAGATGTAGACTTGACAATCTTTAGTGCCCAATGTTGCCTGAGCAGTTCACTTTCTACATACTCATTTCTCAAAATATAGTTCATTTGACAAAGCAGTTGCAGCATACGGATCAGATTGTTATGTTTAAAATCTGAAAACAGATCATTTATAACGGAAGGAACGATTGAACATCTAGTACCCCGTAAAAATCAAGGGCACTAAAAGAGGTCACATGTTTCTCCTATGGTAGATATGCAAGAACAAGTGATGGTAGAGTTCGAATGGACATCAGAGACTAGCATTGTCAGAAAAATGTCCAGCAATGGATGGCGGGGGGGGGGGGGGGGGGTTTTGGGGTGTCAAGCAATTTTGAAATTGAGTACATCTGTACTTTCAATAATCAGAATTTTCAGCCTAAATATTCATTAAACAAAACAGCGTTGCTAGCTTGACGTGGAGAGTGATCTCTGTTGTGTTTTGCCCAACATCAGACGAAAAACTGCAGACATCATCAAGACAGACAGTGTCAACGATCAAACGGATATTTGGACATTCAATTACCAGTTGTTGACGATTTTGTTGCTTGTTATTTAAAACTTATAATTGTGTGCCTGGTCTTCTCTAAGCTTTTGTTAACGGGACTTGGGATTTTCCCATTGTCCCTCCTCTTTTTAAACACACTGTCTTATGTTGAGGGGAGGAGGCGTGAGGGGGTCTTGCCATACATTCAAGTAGGCGTCATTCTAGTCTAGGAGAAAACAATTATATCACATACCACAATATTACTTCATCTCTTAATTGTAAGAATTTCAAAAGCTACAAGCCGGTAGCTGTTAGTAACACAATGTTTCGTCCACCCTTTTAACAACGATCGCAGAAGAAGAAGAAGAAGAAGAAGAAGAAGAAGAAGAAGAAGAAGAAGAAGAAGAAGAAGAAGAAGAAGAAGAAGAAGAAGAAGAAGAAGAAAATGAAAGAAGAAGGTGATGATTTTAAGAATTGCACATACTAGTCTGGAGAAAACCTACAGAGGTTAGTCTCCCTCAGAGAATCTTATAATGTCTAGATGCTGTCACTTCAGTAACGCGTTGGTTGTAATCAAGTCGACCACCACATACATATCTTTGCTGAAAACATGGCTAATTCCAGCCTGATGCCGGCAGAGAATTAATACACCAACAAAACCAAAAGAAGCCGTAACAGCATTGCCTGGAATGACCAGACAACATCACATTTCTGAAACATTCTCGGGAGAAGGCAGAATCAAAGGTCTTTGAGCAGATTTTTAGTGAAAGTCGAGCCCGACGATCCTTAACCAGAACCAGGTAGCCAAAAGAGACAGAAAAAAGGAAGAGGAATATGTTGTTTCTGTTTGTTGTGATTTTTACTTGCAGACCTCCATGGATCTTCTTCTTCTTCACTTCCTCTTTTACCGCTGTGGGTGTCGAGGGAGATATAAGGTTCTGTTTCTAGCTCTTCTGGCTGCCTCGACCATAGGCACATCGTGCTGTTGTAGAGTTTCTCTGATGTTATCCTTCCATCTTGTTCTTGGTCTACCCCGTGCTCTACGTCCTTCTTCTCTTGCCATGTATGCTTTGTATGGTATGGTGTAACAAGGCATTCTCTCTAAGTGGGCAAACCATTTCAATTGCTGTCTTTGTATGTAATCCAGAATTGGTTCTGTGCCGACTTGTTCTCTTATGATCTCATTCCTGATCTTATCTCTTATCGTCACTCCTACAGCCCTTCTCAGACATCTCATTTCCGTGGTTACTAATTTTCTTTTATGGTTTGTTGTGAGTGACCATGTCTGGCACTGGTAATACAGAGTTGGAATAAATATGCTTTGAATAAGATGTCTCTTTGTGCTGATTGGGATTGTCTTATGCTGTAAGAGGGGGGATAACTGTCCCAATACTTGGTTTGCTTTACTGCATCTAATGTCCATTTCTTTATCCAATTTCCCATTTTCGGTAAATGTAGTT
Source organism: Candidula unifasciata (assembly GCA_905116865.2). Classification (NCBI taxonomy): domain Eukaryota; kingdom Metazoa; phylum Mollusca; class Gastropoda; order Stylommatophora; family Geomitridae; genus Candidula; species Candidula unifasciata. Next base: position 687,822 of record CAJHNH020004445.1, read on the forward strand.
CCCAGATATTTAAACTCAGATGCCTGTTTAATGCCTTTGTATTCTATTGCTATGTTTAGATCTGTCTTCTTTTTTCCTATTGACATTACTTCTGTCTTTCCAGTGTTGATTCTCATATTATTTGTTTTACATTCTTCATTCATGGATGTTAGATGTTGTTGCAATTTCATGGCTGTATCTGCTATCAAGGCCTGGTCATCTGCAAAGAGTAATTCGTTGACTGTACTAAGATCTTCATTCATGGGCTTGGCATTCTTGCATATACTGTAGGTGATAAACAGCAGTGGTGATAAGACACACCCCTGTCTTACTTCAGATGTCACCTCCATGGAAAGCCCTGGAAATATCGCCCTAGCTCAACTACTGGCGCTCTACAAGCCAACATGTCCACTCCCTCACGAAGTCTGCTGGAAGGCTACACATCTGTACTCCCAAGTCTGATGATCACGCACTGAGCCCTGAAAGTTTGTGTCTACTGCAGTAGTATGATTGGGAAAATGTCCCTCTGACCGGCTGGCGAAGCACCGTTTCCATTGGGAGGTTTTCACATTTGGGAGTTTGGCAATACAGAATATAATCAAATCATGAATCAGCATAGTACAGCACAGACTGAGCTGCACTGGATCTAGTCGGAATGTTTCCTTTCCGGCTTTTAAACATTTGTAGTCAACTAACTCGGCGAATTCCAAGACGTGCATTCATTTTTAATTTGGTCTTTTGCTCATATTTCACAAATATTTCTCTGATATCTTTGTCGCAGGGATGTGACAACAAACTAAAGATCCCTCATTAATTTACTCTGTGCCACAGAGGTCCAGGTGACAGACTTGAATTGAGTTGAGTTGAACCAGGAACTGACATCACAGCACTCAGGGCATTCTCCTATCAGCTCCGTCCCCACCTTCAAGAGCCAGCGCAGATTTCCTATACTAATGTTACCAATTCTAGTGTGGTTATATGACCGTCTAGTCTTTCCTCTGAGTACAGTGAGACGACCAGGCTCTATGTCACATTTAGATGCCTCAGTCTCTTCAGACCATAATAATATAATGTCCCTTCTGACTTTGTTACTTGTTTCCAACGGGCATTGACCACATCTACCTTGTTATGTATCTATTCACCACCCAAAGGTGTAGATCCAACCAATCTATCTGCCTGTTCATTCCCCACCACGCATAGCCTGAAAAAAAAAATCCAAAGTATGCTCACTACTCTAGATCTTCCAAGTAAAGCTTGCAACTTTGATCGACGCAACCTTTTTTTAAGCATGCTTTCAGAGTCTGTTACAAGGTCTGCGTGACACTGTGGCTCTAATATATACTTATTTAATTTATGTTACCAAGTTGTACATATCTTTACGAGTGTAAAACTGACAGCACAAGATAAACAGGAAGTAACAAAGGAGCGAAACTCTGGCAACTTTTGTTCTGCTTTAATATTGATTGAGTCACTTCCCTTTACCGAGCAGAAAGATGTAAACTATAACATGGTCAGAGTCTTAGTCTATGTATCTGCTCGTACAGTAACCGAGTTACTGGCGCCACTACCACCATCAGTACCACCATCATCAATCAGTTGTCTCTGTGGCGAAGTTAGACAGGGATACTGCGTCAGCAGTCGTTGCTGTCTAAAGTCCTTTTCATATTTGTTGTCTATATTTTGGTTTTAATGTCTATTTCTTGTTCTTTGCGCTCACCGGATGTAAACTCCGATAAACAGTTCAGGTTGTCAGTTCATCTCAGGAATTTAGTCCCGGAACCTGAGTATTGTGTGCACATCCGTTTTACGGATGCATACTGTTGGTTCCTCAGATGCACTCCAACTTCAAAGAAAAACTCCAACTAGCCGTTTGCATAAGTGTCTAGAAAACAGCGAACCCCCGCCCCAGTACGACACTCAAAGAAAGTTACATACAGTGGTTCCTCGATATACGTTGGCTTTAGTATGTATTCAACTCGGTCTTTCTGTCTTGTTTAGAGGCGTCAACATTTGCTTAGTTTACCACTTTTGTTTGGAATACGACCTTGTGTGATTCAAAATTAGTCATGACACCGTGTGCGATCTTTGTTTAACTCTCTCGAGACAAAGCCTAGATTATATGACAATGACTTTAAAGGGAAATAACACTCACACACACACACACACACACACACACACACACACACACACACACACACACACACACACACACACACACACACACACACACACACACACACACACACACACACACACACACACACACACACACACACACACACACACACACACACACACACACACACACACACACACACACACACACACACACACACACACACACACACACACACACACACACACACACACACACACACACACACACACACACACACACACACACACACACACACACACACACACACACACACACACACACACACACACACACACACACACACACACACACACACACACACACACACACACACACACACACACACACACACACACACACACACACACACACACACACACACACACACACACACACACACACACACACACACACACACACACACACACACACACACACACACACACACACACACACACACACACACACACACACACACACACACACACACACACACACACACACACACACACACACAAAGCCGAAACAGCATTGCCTGGAATGACCAGACAACGTCACATTTCTGAAACATCCTTGGGAGAAGGCAGAATCAAAGCTCTTCAAGCAGATGCTTAGTGAAATTCGAACCCGATGATCCTCAACCAGGTCCAAGCAGCCAAAAGAGACAGAAAAAGAAAGCGAAAAAAAAAAAGGAAATAGAGAGAAAAAAAATACAGGCCAGAATTTCAGATTTCTGAAGTTTTGCTGGGGTCTCTAGCATGGCGTGCGCCTCGAGTGCTGGAGATCCCGGGTTCAGGTCCCGGTGAAGGCTGGGATTTTTTAAACGTGGACTTCTAGTAATTTCCCCTGGTCTTTGCGCAAAAAGATCGGACGCCCGTGTGTACTGTTGCGCACGTAAAACATCCATTGGCAATTGAAAATCGAAAAGAGTAGCCTAACGGCGCTGCCCAGACAAAATTTGGAGTTAAAAATCTATAAAATAGTTCAGGATCTTCGCTGGTGCTACGGAGTTTGTGCACTGTTTATCATCTAAACAGTATCCATACATAATCAACCAGTACCATTCCTTTCCGGGAAGGCTAACTCAGTCAACAAATGACCGCAGAAGTCGGATGTGTTGGACGCAAGGTGCAAATATCGCAGCCATGCTGTAAACGGACACAAAGCAATTACATCTTCGGATGAACGCAGAAGAAGAAGAAGAAATAATAATTTGATATTTTTAAATGTGGGAATGGATTAGGCACTCTCCATTGTATTTTTGATGGAAAACTTTGTTGTGTCACCGCCAATCCAGTCGGCCTTTTTATAGCTAAAGATGGCCGTGGTTGTGTATACGTACATGGAAAAGTAAAGGACCCATTTTTCCACAACTTCAGGCGTAGGCCTAGAACTATATTTTTATAAATCAATCGGCACTCTGAGGGTGGTGCGGTCAACATCACGCTGGCCGCCTTTACTTCCCAGGACTGCACCTGGTACCAATTTAAAGTTGGGTCGACCTGGGATCCAGGGTCATTTTTGTGAAAAGTCCAGCTTTGGTATACGTACTGTTTACTTTATGTCCAGGGATTATGAACGGATTAAATACGTATATCGAGGAACCCAAATGGTTCTTGGCAGAAGGAAAAGGTTCCTGATTTGTTCCCGGACACACTGGTTGTACACACACGAGATTTAACCCCTTCAGTCAATCCTCTATTGTAGTATCACTCTTATCTGTTGTACTAATGACTTACAACGAACACATGTGTCAGTATTCACTTACCATCATCTTTGAATTGGTTATATCCCGCCCGAGCGGTTACCGAATTTCCCATGGCCTCGTTGAACACCGCGAGGTCAGATCTGAACCCCAACACACACAAGTGACTGCCAGCAAATAAACATTGTGACCCAGATAAGCACCCCTGTCTACACACCGATTCATCCTGCCTCCCTGTCTGTTAGTTAACAGCGTGTCCGTGTACGTAGATCCTGGCTTGTTCTACAGTCGCGGCCCTGTATTGAGCCAGTCATAAAACATGTGTTACAGTAGGTTGATCTGGCTTGTTTTTGAGAGGCGACACCTGTTTGCAGACTGGATAAGCTGGACTGCTTTATAACTAATCCGGAAATAATTATTAAATTGCTCATATGGACCATATCAAAGTTTCACGTTTACTTCCTTTAGGTTATGGCTGACCGGGGAATCCCTTGCTGATGCCCTAATGAAAACTTGTTGAGAGAGTGAACGGGCTATCTGGGATCTGCCAAATGAGATTGCCATTCAGAGTGAGATTCTTTAGTCTCATGGTGGTGTGGTAAATCTGTAGGTGGCAGCCCACAGGGGAAAAACGATCGATCGATCATAGGATGTTAGCGCTTTTAACGGTCTCAGAAAATATAAAACTAGCCCTAAACCCAACCCCAATCCCCCTAATCCCCCCCTCCCGAATTCTTCAGAATAAGTCCCACGAGAGAGTGCAGCCTAAGTCCCACGAGAGAGTGCAGCCTAAGTCCCACGAGAGAGTGCAGCCTGTCCCACGAGAGAGTGCAGCCTAAGTCCCACGAGAGAGTGCAGCCTGTCCTAGGAGAGAGTGCAGCCTAAGTCCCACGAGAGAGTGCAGCCTAAGTCCTACGAGAGAGTGCAGCCTGTCCCACGAGAAAGTGCAGCCTGTCCCACGCGAGAGTGCAGCCTGTCCCATGAGAGAGCGCAGCCTAAGTCCCACGAGAGAGTGCAGCCTAAGTCTCAAAAAAGAGTGCAGCCTAAGTCCCACGAGAGAGTGCAGCCTAAGTTCCACGAGAGAGTGCAGCCTGTCCGACGAGAGAGTGCAGCAGACGTCCCACAACAGAGTGCAGCGTACGTCCCACAAGAGAGTGCAGCGTACGTCCCACAAGAGAGTGCAGTGTACGTCCCACAAGAGAGTGCAGCGTACAGTCACGAGAGAGTGCAGCGTACGTCCCACAAGAGAGTTCAGTGTACGTCCCACGAGAGAGTGCAGTGTACGTCTCACGAGAGAGTGCAGTGTACGTCTCACGAGAGAGTGCAGTGTACGTCTCACGAGAGAGTGCAGTGTACGTCTCACGAGAGAGTGCAGTGTACGTCTCACGAGAGAGTGCAGTGTACGTCCCAAGAGAGAGTGCAGCCTAAGTCTCACTAACCCTTTCGCTGCTACGTTCCCGGAAATAGTTGTCCTCCTTGTGCTAAGCAATGTGAAAAAAAAAGTCTCTGCTGTGCGCAATACTTTTCTATCCTCTAAACGCAAAAGATGCGTCCGCGGTGAGGGCTATGTTTTGTACACCTAAAAAATTTTACCCTGGGGAGTTGTGTGGTTGGTCAGAGTGGTGACAAGTCAGAGGCACGATGGTGCCCCACAAACTTAACTAACGGAGCTATCACCCTTCGGGGGGGGGGGGGGGGGGGGTTAATGGGAGGAACTGTTCCCAGTCCGTATCCCAAAATTTGATTGACGAACCTACCACGGCTGCCACTTTAATCATATTTACTTATAGTCACCATGTTATTACATACCAAAATAATATTAAAAAAAATAATAATATACTCAAGTCGTCCGTTGCTGAAAAGTAGCAGGAACTCAAAGGAAAATTTACAATTAATAAAAAAAAAAAAAAAAAAAAAAAACTTCGGGGGTTGAACACACGACCCTCCGATTCTAAGGCGAACGTGATACAAATTTCACTATGCAACCGCTTGACGCAATCGCTGTGTAAATGATCATAATGAATGATGTACGCAGACTATCAATAATGTGTCTAAGTTTGTAGTCTATCGCCGCCTGCATGAGCACTGTTGTCTAAGAAATGTTTCGAGATTCTCAAAAATAGTAAAAATATGTCCCTCGACATTATTTTACGGGAGTTTTTAGCAAACAGTCTTTGCTCAAGTACTCTATTTTAAGTTTCTTTGTTCTAAGCATTAGCAGACAGACAGAAAAAAAAAATTAGTTCGTCCGAATCTGTGTCTGTCCATCGGGAAAGACGAGAAATTTTAGTGACTCAACTGTTTGAATTTACAGTAGCAGAAATACAGATAGAGCTTGAGTCATCAAAATCATGCACTACTGGTTTCAAATCATCGGTTCATCAAGATAACTGATCAATTTATTGCCGTTTTGGTGGCGCTTCATTGTCGCTGCTCTCTGATTCCGACGATGAGGACGTCGGACAGGCAAACAGCTTTTTTTGGACACGCCGGTTTCAGCAGTCGATACTGATGGCCTAGTCAAATCTTCTTGTTCACTGTCAGAAGTACACATTTCAAAGTCATCGTCGCTATCACTTTTGACAGAAACTCCATCAATTCTTCATCAACTTTAACAAGTTTTCTTGCCATTTTGTACTAAGTGTAAAATAATCCAAAAGTACAAAATATCAGGGCACAAAATACACAGATCACCGACCACGCTGTCACGGTAAACAAAGCAACGGGATAACGCAAAATGCAGTAAACACACCTTAAACACGCCTAAAAGTACGTGCCAGTGCTTTTAATCATATGTAAATGGGTCAGTTTTATCTAAATATAGCTAATGTATATTGCCCTTCAGCCAATAAAATACGGGGTAACAGAAATCTGTCAGAAAAGTCCAAAAACGGCTTAGGACGTCCATAGCACTGGGGGTCAAGAAAAAAAAAATAACGTCCAAAGACGGGCGTAGCAGCGTACCGGAAATGGGGAAAAGACGTCCATAGCAGCGAAAGGGCTAGAGACTGCAGCGTACGTCCCACGAATGCATGGAGCCTACAACATACACTGCACACTGTCGTGCGACCTATCCTGCATGCAGTTGTGGGATGTAGACTGAAGCTGTGGGATTGGGGGTTGTGTTTAGAGCCAATTCTACATGTTCTGGGGCTTTAAAAGCGCTCACATCTTGGAACATAGAACACGCGATATCACTGGCTGCTGACAACAACGAGTAAAATACTACGTGTTCCTGGCCACTAACTAAGCGTGACACCTCCGCAACATAGGACAAGCCTTGGGACACGACGAGACTTGAATGGGAAGGACAGTCACTTCTTTTTGGGGTGGAAAACGATACTATGATCGGATTGTTTGAGCTCATTGTTCAGTCTGATCCATTCCTGGCAGGCCACATTTCGAAATATAGAAATTCTGGTAAAGGATCTAACCTGTCCAAAGTACGTGCCTGGAACTCATTCGACCAATGGCATAAAATGTCCCTGAGCTCATTGTTGACGAAGTAAAATCTTCTGTTTATGTAAGCTTGTCAGTTTATTTAACACCAGATCTCTCACATATCGATCAGTTAAGTGTTGTTGTACTTAGGTATTTGAAAGATGTGCAGCCTATTAAAAGCTTTCTAGCCTTTCTGGAATTGAAAAGGTATACAGTTGGCTACTAGGCGATGTTTTTCCAAGTAACGGCGGATAACTTGAAAATAGACTACAGTATACAACACGCACCAGTTAATTAAGATGATGACACGATGAGCATCAGGCACCCGCATCCATCCAAGGCAATGCTGCTTTAATTGTATCTGTTTATTCTTCAATATTCTGTCAGATAGACAATCTCTCCTTTAACTTTGTCCTCATCACTTTTGTCTTATCTTTTGTTCCATGTATGTTAAACTCTTCCTGTTTTTACCCCCGGGGAGGGGGGGGGGTGTGGAGAGGCGCTCCTTTCCCCACATCCCTTAATACAATGACGGCTTGTAGTATTTCATTTCCTATAAAAACAATTATTTATCTCTAATAGAGATTCACAGCGGTATGCATGGTACAAATGGAACGACACCTCCATCAAGAGGCAGATATAATTTATATTAACAAGAGTCAACGGAAGAAGAAGAGTTCTTGATGCAAGAGCAAAACCTAATGGTCTATGTGACACCGACCATAAAATAGTTGTGATGACAGCAAAATATCTCGTCTTCAAAAAACGCAGAAAGAAATTAACTAAAAACTATGATCTCATCAGAATAGCAAATCTGAAACAAGAAGGAGTAAAGAACGGTTCAAAAGAAAGTAGAGACAGCATTCAAACAACTATCGTCTGTGATGGAGAATATTGAGGACGAATGAAGTGTACATAAAAACCACCTTGCTTAGTTTTGCTGAAGAATTATGAGGACGAATGAAGTGTACATAAAAACCACCTGGCTTAGTATTGCTGAAGAATTATGAGGACGAATGAAGTGTACATAAAAACCACCTGGCTTAGTATTGCTGAAGAATTATGTGGACGAATGAAGTGTACATAAAAACCACCTGGCTTAGTATTGCTGAAGAATTATGTGGAACAAGAAAGAGATGAAACACATATTCGCCTTGCTGTGAAGAGTTAGAAGAAGCAGTTAAGAAAAAAAAAAAAAAGACTTACATAAATAGGAAAAGTCGGGAGATGTGATCCAGCGTGATTGCACACGGTTATAAACCATACGTGCTCTGCCACCAGTACGGACAGCTGATAAGAAACTGTCCGCCTCTGTCGCCGTCTGCACGAAACTCCGTAGCTACAGCGACGTCCCTCCATTTACCCCCAGAGTGTTAACTCTGGTACCCATTTTCTAGAGGCTGGGTGAGCCCCGGGAACTGCCCGGTTTCGAACACCAGCCATGGGCTGCAGTGGGTATTGCAGCTGGATTTGAAAGCGAGTCTCATATCGACTGCGATAACACGGCCCCCTAGAGACAGTGGATACAATCGAAGAGAGAAGGTGATTATGTAAACTACAGACTGCAACGAAGAGACACCAACCAAAGGATCAAGAAAGCAAAACAAGAATCCTGGGAACGTTTCAGAGAGTCATTAACAGAAAGCGAGAAAACTGCCAGCAGAATATTTTTTAAAGTAGTAAAAACTTTACGAAAAAAAGACAAGAGCATCAATCCAACCGTAGTAATTAGCAGTAAACAGGAAAACCAATAATAGACCCATCAGAGATTGCTGAAAGATGGAGAGAATACTTCATTGAGCTCTTTAACCCCCTAGGAGAATGCCAGGAAAGAACAACCCAAGACAACAAAGCAACAGAACCTGATATACTAATTACTGAGTTAGTTATAGTCATGAAGCAGTCTACCAAATATAAAGCACCAGGAGCTGATAGATTTTCAACAGAAATAGCCCACGCAGCCGGTGAAAGTAACATTAGATGGCTCCACAGAATTTGAATGCGGCATGGTTACAACAAACTGCTCCCATTGACTGACAACATGCACTAGTTGTACCATTGTGGAAGAACAAGTGAAGCAAGCAAGCGAGAATGCAATCAAAATCGAGGCATATTTATTTTAAGTCATGTTGTAAAAATATACGCTAAGGTAATAAAAACAAGGCTGTGACCAGTGATAGAACCACAGTTGACAGAAGAACAGATGGGTTTCAGAAGAAATAGAAGCTGCACAGATGCAATCTTCACACTTAAATAGCTTATAGAAAAAAACATCGAATGTGATCAAAACTGTTTTATAGCATTTGTAGACCAGGAGAAACCTTTCGACAGGGTCGATAGACAAACATCATGGAAAGTAATGGCTCCACATGAAGTAAGTGAACACCTCATTGAAGTTTTCAAAAGTTCATATACAGATTGCAGAAGCGTCAGTCCGTCGATAGCCTGTCCTTTGCAGAACCTAGCTCCCTAAACAACCCTCCGGAAAACTTCTTGATCACAAGCAAGATTTCTCGCGTCCGATAAATCCATCTGGAGATCATCCGCCATATCCTGCACCCGGCTTACATTTGACCTCCTCTTCCTCTCTTCCCACTCACATACCCCTCCATTTTTGTTCTCTCTAAAATTTCGTGACATTTCAAGTGACCATAAAATATCGATTTTCTGTGTTTCATCGTTTTTAATAGCTAGCCTTCTTCAATATTCGGTTCTTGAAGTATGGATGCATTTGTTCTTGTCTTTACCTATGATATTCTTATAACCAGCCTACAAAGATTGAAATCAGAGGTATTTTGGGGCTGTTCAACTTGTTTTGGAAGTATATTATTAATCTTCTCGTCTCCGTGTGAGATGCAATTTTTCGTTATTTGAAGCCCTACTCTGGCTCTTGCCAGGGGCCGCAATATATCCCGGCCATAAATATGGTCTAATGGCTAAACTCCCCGGGTGATCCTCATCCACATTATGGAACTTTGTGTCATCGGGTGTTTATCGCTTGTGTGATGTTCTGGTGTGGTTAAAAGAAAAGATAGATAGATCGATGTTTTGGAAGTTTAAAAAGCGTAGTTGAATAAATCAGGAAATATCTAAACCATTCAAAGTAACAAACTAACAGACAGGGATGGGTCTTATCACCACTCCTGTTTATTACCTAAATTGACAGTATAAGCAAGGATGCCAGGCCCAGAAACGAAAATAATGAATACCTGCGGATGCTATACCATACAAGGCACATCTCACAAGAGTAGGTGGACTAGATCAAGAGGTAAACCAAGAACAAATCGAAAGACAGCATCAGAGAAACTCTACAGCACTACAATGTGTCTATGGTCAAAGCAGTCAGAAAAGCACGAAGCAAGACCTTATATCTCCCTCGACACCTGAAGTAGGACCTTATATCTCCCTCGACACCTGAAGCAGGACCTTATATCTCCCTCGACACCTGAAGTAGGACCTTATATCTCCCTCGACACCCGAAGCAGGACCTTATATCTCCCTCGACACCCGATGCAGGACCTTATATCTCCCTCGACACCTGAAGCAGGACCTTATATCTCCCTCGACACCTGAAGTAGGACCTTATATCTCCCTCGACACCCGAAGTAGGACCTTATATCTCCCTCGACACCCGATGCAGGACCTTATATCTCCCTCGACACCTGAAGCAGGACCTTATATCTCCCTCGACACCTGAAGCAGGACCTTATATCTCCCTCGACACCTGAAGTAGGACCTTATATCTCCCTCGACACCCGAAGTAGGACCTTATATCTCCCTCGACACCTGAAGCAGGACCTTAAATCTCCATCGACACCTGAAGCAGGACCTTATATCTCCCTCGACACCCGAAGCAGGACCTTATATCTCCCTCGACACCTGAAGCAGAACCTTATATCTCCATCGACACCTGAAGTAGGACCTTATATCTCCCTCGACACCTGAACTAGGACCTTATATCTCCCTCGACACCCGAAGCAGGACCTTATATCTCCCTCGACACCCGATGCAGGACCTTATATCTCCCTCGACACCTGAAGTAGGACCTTATATCTCCCTCGACACCCGAAGTAGGACCTTATATCTCCCTCGACACCTGAAGCAGGACCTTAAATCTCCATCGACACCTGAAGCAGGACCTTATATCTCCCTCGACACCTGAAGTAGGACCTTATATCTCCCTCGACACCTGAAGTAGGACCTTATATCTCCCTCGACACCCGATGCAGGACCTTATATCTCCCTCGACACCTGAAGCAGGACCTTATATCTCCCTCGACACCTGAAGCAGGACCTTATATCTCCCTCGACACCTGAAGTAGGACCTTATATCTCCCTCGACACCCGAAGTAGGACCTTATATCTCCCTCGACACCTGAAGCAGGACCTTAAATCTCCATCGACACCTGAAGCAGGACCTTATATCTCCCTCGACACCCGAAGCAGGACCTTATATCTCCCTCGACACCTGAAGCAGGACCTTATATCTCCCTCGACACCTGAAGTAGGACCTTATATCTCCCTCGACACCTGAACTAGGACCTTATATCTCCCTCGACACCCGAAGCAGGACCTTATATCTCCCTCGACACCCGATGCAGGACCTTATATCTCCCTCGACACCTGAAGTAGGACCTTATATCTCCCTCGACACCCGAAGCAGGACCTTATATCTCCCTCGACACCCGATGCAGGACCTTATATCTCCATCTACACCTGAAGCAAGACCTTATATCTCCCTCGACACCCGAAGCAGGACCTTATATCTCCCTCGACACCTGAAGTAGGACCTTATATCTCCCTCGACACCCGAAGCAGGACCTTATATCTCCCTCGACACCCGATGCAGGACCTTATATCTCCCTCGACACCTGAAGCAGGACCTTATATCTCCCTCGACACCTGAAGTAGGACCTTATATCTCCCTCGACACCCGAAGTAGGACCTTATATCTCCCTCGACACCCGATGCAGGACCTTATATCTCCCTCGACACCTGAAGCAGGACCTTATATCTCCCTCGACACCTGAAGCAGGACCTTATATCTCCCTCGACACCTGAAGTAGGACCTTATATCTCCCTCGACACCCGAAGTAGGACCTTATATCTCCCTCGACACCTGAAGCAGGACCTTAAATCTCCATCGACACCTGAAGCAGGACCTTATATCTCCCTCGACACCCGAAGCAGGACCTTATATCTCCCTCGACATCCGAAGCAAGTCCTTATATCTCCCTCGACACCCGAAGTAGGACCTTATATCTCCCTCGACACCCGAAGTAGGACCTTATATCTCCCTCGACACCCGAAGCAGGACCTTATATCTCCCTCGACACCTGAAGTAGGACCTTATATCTCCCTCGACACCCGAAGTAAGACCTTATATCTCCCTCGACACCTGAAGCAGGACCTTATATCTCCCTCGACACCTGAAGTAGGACCTTATATCTCCCTCGACACCCGAAGCAGGACCTTATATCTCCCTCGACACCTGAAGTAGGACCTTATATCTCCCTCGACACCTGAAGCAGGACCTTATATCTCCCTCGACACCTGAAGCAGGACCTTATATCTCCCTCGACACCTGAAGTAGGACCTTATATCTCCCTCGACACCTGAACTAGGACCTTATATCTCCCTCGACACCTGAAAAAGGACCTTATATCTCCCTCGACACCTGAAGTAGGACCTTATATCTCCCTCGACACCCGAAGCAGGAACTTATATCTCCCTCGACAACAGAATCGGTAAAAGAGGACGTAAAGAAGAAATGGGTCGTTGATTTACTGATTCGCTTATAGCCGGACTGCTTAGTTTTCGCACTTTGGAGAACGGGACACAACTGTGTATATTTAGACAACTACTAATTTAAAATTAGTGTTACCTCCCTTAGATTAAAATTATTTTGATCTATCTATCTATCTATCTATCTATCTATCTATCTATCTATCTATCTATCTATCTATCTATCTATCTATCTATCTATCTATCTATCTATCTATCTATCTATCTATCTATCTATCTATCTATCTATCTATCTATCTATCTATCTATCTGTCTGTCTATCTATCTATCTATCTATCTATCTATCTATCTATCTATCTATCTATCTATCTATCTATCTATTTATATATCTGTCTTGGCTAAAACCCTCTGCGCGGCAACCAGGTGTCCAACTCATTGTGGTCCGCACAAAACGTAACAGCATGGCTGCATATGTGGGCATCATTTCCCAAAGTCTAAACTCATGTTTTGGTTGATGGTTGAAACATAATTTCATTACATTTCAGTATACGAGTCCTTTTTATGAACATGAAAACATACACTGAAAAACATGTCACACAAACATACAAGAAATATAAATGGTTTAGAAGTTCCCTAACAGGGTTACTGACTCCTCACAAAGAACGTTTTCAAGCAGAATATGTAGAACAATTAGGAAAAGGTAGAGCAGGCTTAGCTAACTCCCTAACCTATTTATAAAAGATTAAAAATAATTGTACAAGCATACCTGGGAACTTTGCAGCAATCGCCAAACAAGAATCAAACAGTAAGAATTACCTCTACTGTCGATCTGAGTTTGTTACCAGTAGGCAGCGAAATGAAGGAAAATCAAGAAGCTAGTAGTGTTAATACATCTATCTGTCTGCAAGGTTAAACTCCTCCCTTTTCTAGGTTCTACCTAACCTTACAGGAGATTATCTAAGCCACGCCCCTGAGATACCTTGCAGATCAAAATAGCTATGAATGGGCCTGTCACTCAAAGATCGGCCTTGACCAAGATCAGACATTCTTAATTGGTAAACATCTGTTCTCGAGCAAATTTAACTAGCAGGTGTGACAATCCAGCCAGCGAACGCCGTCATGTCTGGAGTTACCTACCAGACCACTTAATTCCCATGATCTGCTCTGTTCAAAAGGCCCCACTCAGTCTGTGTTATATAACATTTATGACGCTAAGGTTCGGCTCAAGGGAGATAATCTCAGGTGTGATAATTAGTTCCCCATTTGCTCGCCCCTACAGACTGTCTCTGGTCAGGAGATAATTATATGACACTGGCTTGTAAAACAAATTGCTAGCTAAGGTAATGTTAGGTAATATTACACAAAGCTGGGTTGCTTTGTCTGGCCCAAGGACTGGAAACAATTAAATCCATGTGGTTTTAGTACTTGATTCAGGCTTAGTGCATATTGACTATAATTCTTAGTCTCTCAATAAACAGAAGAAATTATTCCACGTACTAACTTCTGAAACCACTGAGGTCGTTTCGTCACAGTTTTACTACCATAATTTGTTCTGTGTTGACACCGTGTTCACAGTTTTGCTAGGTCCCCTGGTGTAGCAGCTAGAGCAGCGGTTCTCAACTGCCAGTCGCGACCTGTATTTTTGGTTAAATGACCCTTTAACGGAGGTCGCCTAAGACCATCGGAAAACATTTATTCCTTAAAGCTATGATGGAAAACAATTGTTTGTGGGTCGCCACGACATGAGAGAGCTTTATTAAAGGGTTGCGGCTTTGGGAAGGTTGAGAACCACTGGGGTAGACGCCCGCCTGCAGAACTGAAGGTGACGGGTTCGTGTCCTGACGGAGTCACATTTCTTTCAAAAATGACTTGGCTTTCTAGGTCAACCCAGCCTTAAATGGCTACCAGGTACATGTCTGGAAAGTAAAGGTGGCCGGCGAGATGCCAATCACACGATCCAACAAATTCGATTAGTCTAAAAGATATAGGTCCAGCCGTATATGCTTAATCCGCCTGAATGCACAGAAACAGGTCCTTGACTTTGCTCACAGATATCCTGTACTTACTGTGTTGTGTGTATTGAAGCTGTGTTCAGAGTGTCACCTATCGTGCTGGTGGGTCTCCGTGGTGGTGGGTCTCCGTGGTGTTGGGTCTCCGTGGTGTTGGGTCTCCGTGGTGTTGGGTCTCCGTGGTGGTGGGTCTCCGTGGTGTTGGGTCTCCGTGGTGGTGGGTCTCCATGGTGGTGGGTCTCCGTGGTGTTGGGTCTCCGTGGTGGTGGGTCTCCGTGGTGTTGGGTCTCCGTGGTGGTGGGTCTCCGTGGTGGTGGGTCCCCGTGGCGATGTCTCTAAGCGCTCTGCAGCTCGTGAGTTGGTCTCACTGGTGCCTCGTTCAGCTAGAGCTACAGAAGTCGTGCCTTGCGTGAAACCAACTCGACTGGCAGCAAGCTGTTCTGTGAAGAAAGATCTGTTCTTTCATAATATCCTACCCCCAGATGACGTCACACAGCAGTCTAACATTTTAGAGTATGGTAAGACTGGGTTTCCCGGTTTTCTGATGCTTTCAAAGACCCCAAAACATCTAGAACTGGCCCTAACACCAACCTACCTACGTCACACGAGACAGTGCAGCCTAGGTCCCACGACTGCAAGTAGCCTATCTACCAACCACTGAAAGACCGAAACATACTGGATAACGTGATAAAGATTCTCTGCAATTGACTTTATTGTGCTGTCTGTTACATCCAATTCACAACTTTAAAACAACGATAGACTCCTGTCATCTACTTTCCCGCAAACATAGGATTTTGCTTGTACACGACTGCTTGTCAAGTGTCACAAAATACTTGGCAGGTATCACAAAATACTTGTCAAGTGTCACAAAATACTTGCCAAGTGTCCCAAAATACTTGTCATGTGTCACACAATACTTGTCATGTGTCACAAAATACTTGTCAAGTGTCACAAAACCCTTGTCAAATGTAGCAAAATACTTGTCAAGTGTCACAAAATACTTGTCAAGTGTAACAAACTGCTTGTCAAGTGTCACAAAATACTTGTCAAGTGTCACAAAATACTAGTCAAGTGTCACAAAACCCTTGTCAAATGTAACAAAATACTTGTAAAGTGTCACAAAATACTTGTCCGGTTTTAACAAAATACTTGTTTTATTTTTTATTTCACGATACTGTAATCGACAGTAATCGTTATACATCCCAGATCACCTGCTTACACATAATGAGAGCCTTTCTGACAATTAATGATAAGGGGAGTGGGGTTTGGGGGAGGGAGGACATGAAGATGTCTGAGCACCCAGAGTGAACCCTCGCTTACATTAACTCCAAGGCTACCCCCCCCCCCCCTCCCCCCTTTCCCAATCTTTTTAAACCAATTTTGTGCTAATGGGGTTCAGGGTTGGAGCCGATAAATATTCAGTGTAGTCTCCACAAGGAAGGTTGGTTACAGTGTACCCTTGATGACTTTGAGAATATCAGGCCTCCATGTCTTAAACAGTGAGACTCTCCTACAGAATGAACAAACAATACGAGAATGGGATAATTTCCAACTAGGACCGAACACCACAGGAATCGAACCACAATGTTATATAAATTGTATTCGAAGTTAATGAAAACTCCACACTGTTCAGTAATTGTCAAGAATGCCTAGCAGATGAACAAAAAGAAGCAGGGGGATAAGGAGGGGGCAGGGGGCGGTGTAGTGTCATATGACCAACAAAACACCTCTCTACTTTCGCCGCCTCCTCATCTTGCAACCCCCTGTGTAAATGACCCATTTTCAAAACTTGGACTTTTCTCTATAGGTATATAGTCCCTATTTACTTAGTAAGGATCAAGAGATTGGATAGAGGACATATATTCTCATTCTCTTGGGAATAAAATATATTTAAATTCAGCCATATATCGTTTGATTTCACTTATAACGAAGCAAAATTCCATGGCCTAACTACCGCGTTGGACGCGGATAAATCATCTCCCACCTCTACAATATTTAAGGCCTCAAATGGTTCCCCCCTCTGTTTATTTAAGGAATGACGTATACACACTGGAACCTACCAATCAAATACCTTTCTTAAATGTTTGTGTATTCTAGACAAAGCAATAAGGTCTAATGTGTTCGTAAATTGTTGCTGTGATTGTTATTCGACATTTGCTTCGTTAATATACATTTCTGTAACCTATGGTGCCATTTCAATGGGTTGAAATGAAATCTGTCCGTATTCCATAGTCGTGGATTTCAAGCTGTGCGATAGACATGGCCAATAAGACACCTTTTCTGGGGGGTGCCTAGTTGACCATGTATCTTAGTGCACTTGTATTCATGGCGAGGCGCAGACTTCCGTCTGGAAGTGACAGGTTCAATTCCCGGCACGGTAACTATAGCATTCGATTTTTATGTTGTCTAGTGTGTTCTTCTATCTTTCTACTTCTTTCTATGAGTTCCGTTGACAATATTTTCTGTTACTTGATTAATTCTAGCCGGAGGGACGCTTAGATTTGGGACTCATTCTTGCCTGAGCTCCTAGTCTAAGCGGACCTCTTGCTGCCTTACCTGTCTATCTGCTTACCTAGGGTCATGCTATCTTTAGTAACGGGTGTGGCGTCACGTCCACCAAGACCGATTGAAAACAGGGAAATGGCCTGAGGTTGGGTAAATATTGGGTCGTGCTTCGGATGCGGTTACTTCTTCCATCCACATATATATTTATGTTTCTGGGATTTGCCTGCGTGAGTATAGGTAGCCTATGTTAGAAAATAAATGGGGTTATCCTTCTGTTGGTCAGCTAATGCAAACTATCGCTATCACTAGGTAGTAGAATTAGACAGAACCTAGTTTCTTTCTAACCTCACTGCAAGTCACTACTGACCCCTGGGATGTTACGGACCTGTTAGTCTATACAAGCCTAGCACAGACATCTGAGCTATAGAACTCTATGAATGTGGATGGGTGATAAACAGGGTATGTGTGGTGATTGCTAACTCTGGTTATCCTTTTTGTCACAGGGGGCCGCGTTAGCTTTCAAATCCAGCTGCGACTCGCTGCAGCGTACGGTCGGTCGGTGTTCAAAACTGGGCGGCTCCCAGCCTCTAGGAAATGGGCACCAGTGTCGACACTCTGGGGTAAATGGAGGAACGTTGCTGAAGCTACAGAGTTACGTGCGAACGGCGACACAGGTGGACAATTCTTATCAGCTGTCCGTACTGGTGGCAGAGCACTTATGGTTTATAACTGTGTGCAATGACGCTAGTTCACATCTCCCGACTTTACCTTTTTTTTTTTTTTTACAGGATGCTACTAATATCTGAAGGCCAGGTCGACTATCAGTACCCTAACACACACCAAGTGTAACCAGCGTACAGCCTACAGTACGAGGAATCCTCACTCATATCCATGCACCAATGTCTGGGTCAACATGAGACTGTACAACTGTCCACTGTTCATTGATGATCACCAGCAGCTTGTGTCCTCAACCCAGGAACTTTCTGTGGTCAGGATGCCAACAACTGCCTCGACCATAGGGTGGCACAGAGTCTAGTATGGAACAGTTTAAAGTACAACAAGGAACCTACCTTAAGCATACTATTAAATGCATACCATGTAGTATGATGAATTACAGCAAGTATTCAAGGTTCTTTCGACACCAGTGACCTATAAACTCGGTTAACTAACTTTGGATTCACAAGGTTTCAAACATTCTCAATGTCAACTGTTAGAAGAGGCTGCACTTCGCATGAACAGGACCTCCTGGACAGATAAGTTGTGATGGCTAGGGATTGGCGTTACTCAGAACACCAAGCGCCAGTTACCTAGGTCCATAATTTATCAGTTGGGCAATGATTAGGATCGCTAATGCTCGTGGCAAACCAGGAGTTCATCTGGAGTAGGGAGTTCTTCGATTCCATAGAGAGTTGAATTTGTCTTGCTGAATCATTTGCTTTAATCCTTACTTGTGTTGCAGTAATTATATAATGTATTTATTTTAAATTCTGTTGTTCGTGTCCATCCCTCAGAGTTCTTAAGTTATCTGGAATACATGTTGTATTGTTATATTTCATTCTGTTCCTAATTCGTGGTAACAGTAATTCGTGTTAATCGATAGAAAGTTGAGTGAGACATAATTCATCCCAACAGGAACCAACATTTTGCCCTTGTCGACCCAGTGTTCTTCTTAATCAAGCGAGGTCGTTTGACTGAGGGTTTAAAGTACATCAAAAGCCCAGTAGAGTCAATGTCTTCAACACATCAAGAAATCATCGTCTGGCATTTTGATTCTGCATGGCCGAAACGTTGATATCGTATGAGTGTATTTATTGAAAATAATTCCTGCGGTGTACAGTGTAAATACATTTTTAAGAGTTTTAGTCAGACGTCAAATATTGCCGCCCTTTAATGAGCATTTTGTAAACTTTTGAATATCTGTATGGGTGGTAGGCGTTGGATTAGGGGGGGGGGGGGGGGTAAAGAGTCTCAGACAGGGAGACAGACAGACAGGCAGAGACATGTTTGGTACCTGCCACAAGAAATCTAATATATCTGCCGCAAATCTGGAATGAAGAAAGCGGTTTAGGAGCCTGTGAAAGAATACTCCAAGAATGAACTTTCCTGGCTGACCTTGTTTTCTTGCTGCCATGTTCATGGGAGACGATTCTAACTCAGGTTGAAACACTTAGCTCCGGCTTCTCCCTAGCTGGCCATCTTGAGTGTGACATTCACCTGGCCGGTACAACCCCTTGTGCGCATGCTTCGTTGACAGCGCCCTCGGGGAACTCGTCGTGCGGGGAAAAGGGCGAAAACTCACTGAGCTCGGTTGGAGTGAGGGCACTTGAGGCCGCCAGGTTGCGGGCTTCAGCGTGGAAACTAGACCCGCCACACCCCCACGGGCATCTGGGCAAAAAACTAGACTTCTAATCCCAGGGTTTGGATTAGAACGAGACTATGATCCGCTCCAGAAGTCTTGCCGAGTTTTAAAAATCTGTAACTCATTACCCATTCGATGAGAGTTCCTGAAATTTGACGAACAGTTTGTGCAACCTCTGCACATTTTTATCACTCAGTATCTAGTTGCTACAAATGTCGCTAGCCTGGCTTATGATGTGTTTGTGGGGGAAGGGGGAAGGGGGGGAGGCGGTTCGGAACAGGCACTGGATTTAAAAAATGCATATAATAGTGTTAGCTGTGAGGTTTTACTCTACATTAGGTCTAGCCCTATTTGCCCAGTTCGCATGAAGGATCGGAAAAAAGTTCTTTACTGACTTTACTTATGAAAACTTATAGTTGACACCACAAATTTATTGCACAGTCAGGTTAATTATACAAACTTTGTAGATAATAGGAACAGTTTTAAATCTATAATTATGTATTGTAATTTTGTTGCTCTGGGGATTTCCGATCTCATCCACTCAGACAATGTTGTCGATGTCCGTTATCGGCGCTTGGTGTTTCTGTTTCTGTCCGAGACCAACAATATATACACGTTTCATTTCTCTTTTGACTGCTGGGCTGCCAATGGAATTTTTATCACAACCCAAGATCAGCTATCAAACAATTCAAGCAATGCATAAGCAAAGAATAAAAAAACAAACAAACAAATCAAGATTAATAAAAAGTACATATTTTATGATTACGAAACGGAATATTTACCCACTTTATATAAGGATATGTTTAAAAACCTAAGATTCCAAAATCTGAATCACAAGCGTCATATAAAAACTCAGATCTTGGGGAAAACCCCAAATATCGGCAGTCCTGTTTGAATATGACCATGTCCCCATTTAGATTTAATGAGCGGTGAAGTTTTATAACGCCAGGAGTTACTTCCCATGTGTGGTGGTGGGGGAGGGGAACGGAAAGGTGGGGGAAGGCAATTTAATCTCATCAATAGGGTTTCTGGGATGTACCTGGGATTCTTATCCGAATAGTGACTCTTAGATCACCACTTGTTAATCGCTCGTTGTGCCAATCTAATGGGATTCAACTTCACTTACACATGCCTTTAATTGACCAGTAAATCTTAGACAACGATAAAATATCTACGCCTCTCAAATGAATGGATAATAGAAACATATTGTCTCATTTTTATTAAAGGAAGTAATAAAACATTTGTTTGAAAAATCACATCAATAATATTAGTAATGCTCTAAAAGGCGCTCAGTTAAAACGGAAAACTTCGGTTTTTTTTTCCAATAGAAATCTTGTTGAGGCGTCTGCAGATTGTGATGCCCCAAGCTGTAGCCTATTTAGCTTATATATAAATTTAGCACTGTCTGTCTCTAAGGAAACTAACTTTCTTGGCACCTTAAACAGGACTAACTCTTGCTGATTTCCCGAAGTCTTCAGCCTCTTTCCCTATTTGCACTGTTGTCAACAGTCCTTTGTGCCAGGAGGTTTCGGTTTAGACCACCCAAAAGTGATCCGTTCTACTTCTGACTCAAGACTGAGTCCGAGGATTTCAGGGCAGTGCTTGAACTCCGTAACACCGGTGAGAATCCTGAAATACTAATTTGGTAGATTTTAAACTCCAAATTTTGCCCGGGCATCGCCGTTATGCTCCTTTTTTTAATTTCCAACTGCCAAGAGATATTTCTTTACGTGGGCAACAATACACACGGGCGTGCGATCCTACTACCCAGAGACGGGAAATTACTAGAAGTCCATGTGAAAAATCGCAGGCTTTATCGGGGCCTGAACCCTGCACCTTCAGCACTCCAAGTCTTGAGACCACGTCGCTCCCATTACCAGGAGGTTGACTTGATGTGGTGTTTGGGATGTGCTATAACAGCTTACTTAGTTAGCTCATCTTTTTCTACTAGGGGATGTAGCGGTTTGCCAGAAAGATCGCCAGATCTCTCTGTCAGCAGTTTTCTTTTAGCCTTGTTTCATTCTGGCCCTCTGTCAGTCAGGAACTGTTGCATGTTGTTTTCCCAGCGGCTCAACCCTGAGGTCTAATTGCCTTGTTTCATTCTGACCCTCTCTCAGTCAGGAACTGTTGCATGTTGTTTTCCCAGCGGGTCAACCCTGAGATCTGATTGCCTTGTTTCATTCTGGCCTTCTGTCAGTCAGGAACTGTTGCATGTTGTTTTCCCAGCGGCTCAACCCTGAGGTCTAATTGCCTTGTTTCATTCTGACCCTCTGTCAGTCAGGAACTGTTGCATGTTGTCTTCCCAGCGGGTCAACCCTGAGATCTGATTGCCTTGTTTCATTCTGGCCCTCTGTCAGTCGGGAACTGTTGCATGTTGTTTTCCCAGCGGCTCAACCCTGAGGTCTAATTGCCTTGTTTCATTCTGACCCTCTGTCAGTCGGGAACTGTTGCATGTTGTTTTCCCAGCCGGTCAACCCTGAGGTCTAATTGCCTTGTTTCATTCTGGCCCTCTGTCAGTCAGGAACTGTTGCATGTTGTTTTCCCAGCCGGTCAACCCTGAGATCTGATTGCCTTGTTTCATTCTGACCCTCTGTCAGTCGGGAACTGTTGCATGTTGTTTTCCCAGCCGGTCAACCCTGAGGTCTAATTGCCTTGTTTCATTCTGACCCTCTGTCAGTCAAGAACTGTTGCATGTTGTTTTCCCAGCCGGTCAACCCTGAGATCTGATTGCCTTGTTTCATTCTGGCCCTCTGTCAGTCAGGAACTGTTGCATGTTGTTTTCCCAGCGGGTCAACCCTGAGATCTGATTGCCTTGTTTCATTCTGGCCCTCTGTCAGTCAGGAATTGTTGCATGTTGTTTTCCCAGCCGGTCAACCCTGAGGTCTAATTGCCTTGTTTCATTCTGGCCCTCTGTCAGTCAGGAA
Organism: Candidula unifasciata; assembly: GCA_905116865.2. Classification (NCBI taxonomy): domain Eukaryota; kingdom Metazoa; phylum Mollusca; class Gastropoda; order Stylommatophora; family Geomitridae; genus Candidula; species Candidula unifasciata. The sequence continues at coordinate 710,647 of CAJHNH020004445.1, forward strand.
CTGTTGCATGTTGTTTTCCCAGCAGGTCAACCCTGAGATCTGATTGCCTTGTTCCTGACCCCCAATGCCTGCCGTGGCAGCCGATTCTTTCCCTTTCTGCATACATGTCCGAATCATCGTAACTGTGACTGATCCACTGACGTTCGTATGGCTTGGCTTTCAAGTTCATGCCGCAGTGTCTTGTTACTGAAACATCAAGATTAGCAATATCTTTGAACAACTGACATCGATCAAATTAATTGTCTGTAGTGTTAAAGACATGGTGACTGCCTTAGCCCCTATAATCCACTGTTTCCAATTGCTGCCTACGTGTGCGACTTCAGTGTTGAAATGATCATGTTTATTCAAATACCCCTAATATAACCCACACGACGGATGTCAATGGGCCATGCTCCAAGGTGAATTGAACGTGTTTGTAAACTCCCCAAACCGCTTAGAATGGCAATGAAGAAATGTACACAGATAAAGAGGAACAAAATTGCTGCGCTCTCTGTGACGTTTAGCAGAAGTTGAACTCAGCTGATTGCGATTGCAATACTCAGATGTAGCGGATGATTTGTGCCAGTTTCCACATGTGCCAGTTTGGCTTCACGATGTCAGTTTTAGAATTGTTGGTCGTTTAATTTACTTTAGTGTGGTTGATTTTACAAAAGTCTAGTTTGAATGGGTCGTCTCAGTGTAATTGATTTGCTGTGGTTTGGATGTGTCCTCTCAATGTGAGGTGTATGATTTCTGTAGTTTGGATGTGTCCTCTCAATGTAAGGTGTATGATTTCTGTAGTTTGGATGTGTCCTCTCAATGTAAGGTGTATGATTTCTGTAGTTTGGATGTGTCCTCTCAATGTGAGATGAATGATTTGCTGTAGTTTGGATGTGTCCTCTCAATGTGAGGTGTATGATTTCTGTAGTTTGGATGTGTCCTCTCAATGTAGATGTATGATTTGCTGTATTTTGGATGTGTCCTCTCTATGTGAGATGTATGATTTATGTAGTTTGGATGTGTCTTCTCAATGTGAGATGTATGATTTCTGTAGTTTGGATGTGTCTTCTCAATGTGAGATGTATGATTTCTGTAGTTTGGATGTGTCCTCTCAATGTGAGATGTATGATTTATGTAGTTTGGATGTGTCTTCTCAATGTGAGGTGTATGATTTGCTGTAAGTTGGATGTGTCCTCTCAATGTGAGATGTATGATTTCTGTAGTTTGGATGTGTCCTCTCAATGTGAGATGTATGATTTCTGTAGTTTGGATGTGTCTTCTCAATGTGAGGTGTATGATTTGCTGTAAGTTGGATGTGTCCTCTCAATGTGAGATGTATGATTTCTGTAGTTTGGATGTGTCCTCTCAATGTGAGGTGTATGATTTCTGTAGTTTGGATGTTTCCTCTCAATGTGAGGTGTATGATTTCTGTAGTTTGGATGTGTCCTCTCAATGTGTGATGTATGATTTATGTAGTTTGGATGTGTCCTCTCAATGTGAGGTGTATGATTTCTGTAGTTTGGATGTGTCCTCTCAATGGGAGGTGTATGATTTGCTGCAGTTTGTGTGTGTACTCTTCCTCATCGCCCACCTCATGGCCCATCCTCACTTTTCCTCTTTTAAACATGCTGCCTTTTTTTTCTCTCTAATCTTTTCACGCTGCGGGTGTCGTGCGTCTGCGTTGATTCTGAGGTAGGTACATGTTCGAATTCTGTCCTCCATGGTTGGAAAATCGAAAAGGTAGCGCATCGCCCTGCATGCTGTATCTCTTGTAGATCCAAGTATAATGCGCAAAACCTCGTTCTTTGCTCCATTCTCTCCATGTGCTTATGGCCGAGAGTCAGGATGACCATCGCATACGCAAAGACAAAAAGA